>JAHWFP010143433.1:0-23293 GCA_023313725.1 Lithobius niger | reverse complement strand
CCCCCCCCAACCTCCACAAAAAAAAATGACCTGTTTCGTCAAATACTTCCTTACTTGGAAAAAGGTAGAAATGAAACAACCAAAAACACTGCAGTACACTTGAAGAGTGAGGACTCCATCTCTCCAGTTCCATGTTTAATATTAACGCTGGCGATTAGTATCAACTGAGAGCTGATGACCCAGTTTAGGGTTCGTGCTCCTAAAAAAAAAAAGAACAACACCTAATAGCTTGCTCGTCTATGTGCAAAATCTGAAAGAAATAGGAATTCCCCCTAGACTAGATGTAGATTAGAAAGAGTATATTCATCCGGAGATAGGACTCCTATCTACACCGAACAGTGGAACCAATTATACATACTATGGTGTAGGATTCGTATCTACCCTGAATGTGAGGCACCATTCCTACGTGGAACGTTAGGAATTGCTCCTGCACAGAACGCTACCTTAGTACATTTAACAAGTAGGAATTGTGAGTGTACCGAACAGTATTCAGGAATCCAGCTGGAATGTTATCTACGCCGACGTAAGGGAGCGTTCACAAATTACGGAACACTTTTTTTTCTTTAGCAATTTAGACCCCCGTTCCCCTTTCTAACACCAGTGTGTCACTTGGCTTGACCCTTTCCTCCTGAAAATACTTAACATTTTCTAACCCTCTTACCCGCCTAACCCCCTCATCCCACCGCCCTCCAGTTGTATAGGTGTTTTTTTAATTGAATTCGTTTTTATGAGCAGTCGTAATACCTAGGGGTGTAATGACCAGATATTTGTAAAAAAAAATTTAAGTCGTTAAACAGATGTAAGAATAATAGTTTAACTAAAAGAATGTAGATAAAAATGTAGCAAACAATTAGTGCATTACTTATAACTTCATCATACTCCCCCTCCCCCATCATAACAGTTCACATTTGCTGAACTCCTCCTCCAGGCGTTACGTAATTTGTGAACGCTCCCTATCGTATGTTGGGAGAATTCCGTTACAGTAGAAAGAATTTGTTTTTTAATCAGCAAAAATGTATTGTTTCAGTTAGCATGTGATGGATTTTCTCTAAATAACTACTTCAGTTAAACTAAAATAACCTTGAAAAGGCACATGTTCACATAGGAAGCTATGATTTGAGCCTATTCCCATGATTTTTGGTGGTGTAGTTTGACCTGTAGAGAGGACAGACGAAAGTATCCCCAGAACAAGAAGAAGAAAAAGAAGCAGAACAAGAAGTTGTCTATTTGGCCCCTCTCTGGATCTCGGAATTGGCTGGACCGGATTTCACAATTTTTTTGACTAGTCGAGGCTGGATTCCAAATTTGGTTTTAAAATGTTCACTTTTGACGGCGTTATAAGCTCTCAAAGTTGAGAGTTTAACACAGAGACCCTAGGCTGACCCTTACTAATGCGCAGGTGTATCTGCTGAATTTAGAGTCATTTATTAAGCGATTGAGATTCTTAACAAAGCAATAATGATTGTCATGTAACAATAAAAGTCTGACGATTTCACCACTCCTCCTCTCGCTGCTATATAGAGGGTAAACTTCTTTATCGGAATAGCCATAAACGTGTATTGTGAAGTTATTCAAAATCTCAAATTTCTTAATGTAATTTAAAGGAACTGGGTAGGAAATACCTTCGATGTGCAATGTATCCAGCAGATGCACATAATGGCTCACACGCTCAGCATGAAATGGTGCTGGATGCAAGGCAGCTAACACAGAATATTCAAAACATCTCATATCATGACATTTGATATTAATTATTATTGCTTGTTTATGTGCAAGAAAAGGTTCCAACGGCTTATAACAACCACCTGCTAGAGGACGATATGCTACAAAATGTAAGTCTAAAGCGAGTATTGTGGATAAAACCCAACCAGACCCTTCCCTCTGATAATTGTCCAATCGCTTTAACAGGTCCAAGTGAACGTCCTTCAAAATTTCATCAATCTGGTCAATCCGTAAAACTCTGTAAGGTTTTGTGCACAAGTAAATGTTGATTAGTCTTTCTGGTGGTTTATGCAATTCAAGCTTAACACTCGGCACAAACTTAATTTGCCGATGGCTTCTACACAATGATTCAATAAGATGATGTAATTCGTTGCGAAGGTAAGATAAAAACAAATCTAAATTTGGAACAAGAGTTTCTCTGTCCGGGATGGTGTAGGAAAATTTTGCAAAATAGTTATGAAATGCACTCATCTCCTTCTTGAATGAACCAATCCTATCGTCGACATGAGGAGTTGTTCTGTTTGGGACAACATGATGATGATGATTGTGTCTATTCAATTCCACGCGAGAAGCGAACCCCTCGTTACATTGCTGACATACATTTCTAGAAGCCACAGGTACTCTGGTTTGGTGGATATGAAGCGCACGTTCAGTTTCATATGGTCGATTGCAAACGACACAAGTTGTGTTACTAACGGGTTGATGATAGTTACGACGATGGCGTAGCAAGTTGTTTCGATTGGTTAACGGGAAACCACAAACTTCACAAACAAACATTCTCACAGCTCCAACTTCTCAACAGCAATGGCTAAGTCATTCTCTTGCATTGAGTCTTCTTCGCAAAAATGGGGAGGAGTTGACCGCACATAACCTTCAGGCATCTAAAAAAAAAAAACAAGATAAGAAAAACATGACAGCTCTAGATGTAATCCTATATTTATCTATATAAATATACACACTTTGTCAGTCGCGTAAGTCACTGTATCACGTGATGGGAAGAGAGGTGACGTAGCTTCTATTATCCTCAGGTGGTGGGTGACAACTAGAAATGATTACTTTGCCCTTGAAAGCTATCTTCCGTTTTCCAATGTTGAATGGTCTGTTGTCAACCAAATGATTAATTCCTAATAAACAGGATAATAGGGAATGCAGTCCAGTCCGGTATGTAGACATGTGAATGTGAATGCTCTATTCCCTCAAGAGATGGAGTTGTCATTACATATCCAAATTCGCAAATGTAAGGGAGAATAATTTCAATCAACAATGTTTTACCATAACCGGAAGAACCGTAGAGGTAAACACCTTGAACTTCTGCATCTTGTAAAGCGTTCATGGCCATTGCACTCCACAGAGCTGTTGGTTCTTTTATCAATTCCATCTTTAACTTCTCGTTATTACACCGCTTCAAGCTTAATAAGCGTGACGTATGATAAATATCGTGGTACCTTTTAATTCTATCGTACAATTCAAAGTTTTCCAATATAAACGGAGCGAGGGTATTGAACGATGGATAATTTTCGCAAAACTGTATTAGTTTAAAACAAAAGGAGAGTGAATCCGAATTGCATTTGTATTCCAGAGCATGTGGGTCGACTCTCGTCATATAATTTAGGACGTCTTGTGCATATTTCGTGCTAAGGTATTCGATGAGCACTTCTGTAATATCAGTATTGCACTCCCTCATGATAACAATGAAAGGTTTGACCCTTTCCTCTTCACAATCAATTAAAATTCTAAGCATGTGACCAGTTCCCAGTAACACTTTCAAGAGCTATGCAAAGCATCCTGAGATTTGTCATTATTTTCAGTTCGTGGAACAAACTTCTCTTCATGTCACTGATCCTTTCATCATCACTCCCCAATACTGTAAACTTGATTGAATATTGCATTATTCTAAAATAAGAAAAAAAAACCAATGAGTATAATTACATCTTAAGTTTATTAATACATCTTACAAAATTGTACACGTAACGTTCACGGAAAGCTGTTTTCTTTAATTTGTTAACAATGTAATCGGGAGTAAATCCCTTGGTTCTCATAATTACGTAAAAAATACAATAAAGACCGCATGTTGAAGATGTTGGGGATTGAATTTGAAACTTGTTGCGCCAAATCTTCTTTCCATTCCAATCACTCAAATACTGTAGAATGTGGTAATTATTTTCTAAGTTGAAGCCAAAAGAGTAAAAAAATTCAGAAGTCTTCATTCCATTTTTCATTTTATGCAATCCAATGACAGACCAATGGCTTTCCGATGAACTGCACGTGTCATGGTTGACGACTAGAAAGGATTCTTTTCTATTAATTACAACAGGTAAGTGGTTTGCGGGATATGTCCCCAGGAAATTTGGACATCTACTTCTCAAGATGTCATTGATCTGCTTCGTGCTCATCCTTCCAGGAAAACTTCACGATCAAAAGTAACTTCTAAAACCTTCGGTATCTCGTAATAAATCAAAACGTTAGTCGCTTTTGCGAGAGCAGCATAAAATCTAAGTTCTATTCTGACAACACCTTGCCTGTTGAGTGAAACGTGAGAGCTTGAATTTCCAGCACAACCACCTGGAGTCAGATCGTAAGCAAACATGCAATGTTTTGTAGCAAAATCTGTAATCTTGATGCCATTACCTACGTTTTGAAATGAAGTGGCTAATCCGTGAAATAAATTCATGTAGGCTCGGGTGTAGGTCATGGAACTAAAGTCAGGTTGTAGCGGTTTGTCTATTTGTTCCCCGTCTACAGTGAGTGATAAGTAGTTCAAACCGTGATTTTTAAATATCCAAGGATCTTTTTTGTAAACGCCCACGTATGTTTCGTTGTCAACAAAACAAATCAAAACAAAAGACGGCACCTGTCCTTGAAAAACGTTGTCAATAAATGCTGAAGTCATTCTGCTAGAGACAGTTTGGATTTTAATGTCATTGCGAATAAAAGAATATTTTGCGCTATTTTCTTGTAGTGTTGTCATATGAGATGCTAGAATGGATGGAGAGGGTCTAACCTTATTTACAAACAAAGCAGCTGCTTCGATTTGTATTTTTGGTTTCAAAGTACCAGCTGCAGCATTGGACAACTTGAGCGAAAATTCAGGCTTTGATAAAACGAAACAAAACTTGACATTAACATTGCTCAATAAAAGTTTCGTCAAGTTGCAGGCTTCTGTGTGAATTCGTCCCATTAACTCTATACTTTTAGAATTTGTGATAGCAGCTTTCCTGTTATCAGCAGTATTCCGCATGGCAGCTCCCAACTGACAGTCTTTAGCAGCAATAGAGTAACTGAGCAACGTTTGCAGGTAAGCTTTATATCGATAGGTGTCGCTACCTCCAGAAATCAGCTTCCCGTTGAAATAACAGTCCACTTGTGAAAAAAGAGATTGTAGAAATAGGTTAGTAGGCATTATGAAAGCGCTCAATGCATCAGTAAGATCTTCTCCAGTGGCGCTTACAACTTTCAGTTTTAAATAAATACATTTTGCGCCAAGTCCAAATAGTCTGCTGTTCCGTCAATCTGAAATTCTATAGTTGAACTAGGCGTTGCAATAGGGTGGTATTCGACATACTGAGTGCGTTCTATAGACACTTGTGTTGGTGGAACTTCAAAAATGTCCAATTCTGATTTCAAACACTCACAAGATGTAGGATGAATGAAAGACATTTTTGTTAAAAAATGCTATCTCGAACCACTTTCTTATTTTTCTTCTTCTTCTTAGCTACTGTAACTGTTCGTCGTCTCTTCCTCTTGGGAAAGTTGCATCTTCTCTTGCGTCCACTACCAGATTGACAGAACCTAGCCTTAACATCGCCTAATATTTGTTCACCAGTCTCCTGTAACCTATCCTTTGCACTCTGTTCAAAATTTTTACCGGCAATTAAATCTTGTGCGATATTACTTCCGGTTCCTAAAGCTTTGCGTCCTAAATAGCTGTCGACTGAACGAACGAAAGGCATAGCATATTTAGATATACTAGAAAAAAGGTTAGCAAGGCCATGACCAGCCTGGAATCTTGCTCCTGAATAAACGTTTAAACCACCTGCTTGTCTTCGATAGTGAGCTGTATAAGGGCAACAGGAAGCCATTGTTTCATTCACGACCTTTTCCGTCTGATGTGCAAAGTGATAATGGTGTGGCCTTGGGAAGAGAACGGTATTATATCCCCATAGGCGTCGCAAAATTTAATTTCTATTGTTTGCACGTTATGTTGTAACAGCGAATAATAATGGGGAGAAGTAAAAATAACGGCCTGACTCGTGCTTGACTCTCCTATAAAATTAGTTATTCTTAACAATTGGGAGTAACTGTTGCCAACAGGCCTCGGATTTATTAGATTTGTAGAAACCCAAATATAATCTGGAAGGTTGTTGTTATCGTGAGGCGAAGGATTAACTGCTATGACGGTTAATTCAGCTTGAGTTTTATAAGAGATGCTTTTATCTAAAACAACTACAACACCCCCCATTGTTGCGAGACTTCCATCATCGCGATAGGAGTAAAGTGGCAATTGATTTGGTTCAAAGCCTAACCTGCGAGCCATATGGTTTGCCATTAATAATCGAATGTACAGATTAGCAGTTGGTCTTATGTCATTATGAATGACGTAACGTTTTGTACTGCTGTTGTAACTAATTCTAGGACTTTTTCTCTTTTCGTCATCATGAGGACTTTTTCTCTTTTCGTTCCTTTCCTTTATAATTTTCAAATTTTGATCTCCTAAACTCTGCTATTTCCTTATTTATCGCTTCTACGAGGTTACTAGTTGTGTCATAGCTGATACCACCGCTGGTGCATTTTAGTTTGTATTCAATGGCTGTAGGCGTCATAATATCTAAACTTAAAACATTTAAGTTTACATCGTCCTCGCCAGCTCTCATTATGAACGGTTTATAGTCCATTCTTAGAGGAAACTGCATCTCTACTAAGGCAACCTCGTATTCGTTTGAAAGATGAATTATTTCTGGCAGATAATTTTTGTAATGAGCCAACGTGTTATCAGGATAGACATCAAAACTGCCGTTAGAGGGAAGTGTTACGTAGAGATTATCAAGTAGGTCCATCTTGTCACCCAACTATTAAATTGCGGACCCAACCCTGCCCATTTAACGTACAAATAAGTCACACCTGCTAGTTTTTTTTTCTCAACACACGTTCTATTCTGTAAATATTGTCTAGTTTTACAATAGGTTGCAGTTCCTGGCTGTAAAAGGTCCCTTTTATGGGTTCAGATTGGTAGTCCTTTATAGTGTAAACAGGTGTTTTGTAGCGTTTATTTTTAATTTTACTGGCTATTGTAAAAGTTTCCCTAGTCCACTTTGGAATGTACCCAGGTGTAAAGACGTGTCTGATTTTTGGTATGCGCACTAACTGACCTACCTTCAAATCATTGCCACCACCATACAAATTTTTATAAGCTTCGCGTTCCTTTTTTCTAGTTGTAATTTTGGAAGGTCTAAACTTAATGCTACGATGAATAGAATTATTGTAAGAATTTACAATCTTATCTAACACATCTACGTAATTGTAACTACTTGTATATGTAAACCAACGAAATATACGACTTTTCACCGTTTTTATCGTTCTTTCGGCTATTCCCACTTTAATTGAGCGATTATAGGTGTGATACCATTTAATATTAAGAGAGGGAAGTAACGTTCTGACAGCTGCTGAGCAGTATTCTGAGCCTTCGTCGGAATGAAGGTACTCTGGTTTTTTATCTTTGAACAGTTTCTTTAAACCGAAAACCATAGCAGTTGCTGATTCTTTTTTTAAAGGAACAGCTCTGAGATATTTAGTTAACACATCAATTGCAATCAAAACGTATTGAAAATTGTTATTGAAAGGAGCATATTTCTTTAAGTCAATGAGGTCTGACTGCCATATTTGATTTTTCTATAAGCTATGAAAGGGTTACGCGTAAACTTGTGTCTAATGTCTTTATGCAAAGTATAAGCATCTTGAGATTTTAAGAATTCGTCTACCTGCTTTCTACTAAAGCCATATTTTTTAGCTTCACGATACAACCTCTGTTTACCCCCTAATGACACTGGAGAATTCGGGTCAAAGTAGATTTCTTTTAAAGTCGTCATAATCAGAAGTACTGATTATCATCAAACCACCCCAAATCTTTCTCAACTGGTTTCTTTGGTTTTGTATAGTTTCTTCTTCGCGTTGCTACGCGACCTAATAAAGTATTAAGAGATTGCCAGCCTGGTAGTTATTAGCAACACATTTTGCATGCTTTGTGCGCGAGAACAAGCCATGCACTAAATCGGCGACATTCGAATTTTTAATAGGTCGTCCTTGAAATAATAACTCACCTCTTTCGTTCCAAGAAATGCCACCTTCTGCAAAACGTTCGGCTACTACCGATCTATAATTCATAGGAACCGTTTCTACCAATTCGTCAATTCGTTCTGGCCGATGCACCATCTTCACTGTCGCTAGCCTCAGTCTGCTGTGGTGTGGTTTGAGAAGTTGCAGCCGTTTTTAAAGTTGTTGTTGGCGGATTTAAAGCGCTAGTGCTACTAAAACTAACTTGTAATGGTTATTTTATTTTAGCTTGTTCACGATAATTCAAGTAGCGCTGTAATATTTGTTGATACAACACAACCTTCTGATGGTCATCAGCATTATCTTGCTCTAAAATACTTTTCATTTGTTGGTCTAAATCACTGAGAGGTTTTTCAAAGGGTCTAACGCCGGGATAGTTAGTTAACATCATATTTTTATACATTGTTAGCGTGAAAAAATACTACCCAATAAACTGATTACTGGAGGGATCAATGCACCAAGAAAACCTTCACCTTTTTGATTTAGGGTTTTTACCTTTTTTTTCCTGCTGACACGTTTCGTAGCTAACAACTTTAAAATACTTTTATATTTTCTTAACGTATTTTTTTGGTTGATACTTAAAGGTATTTTACCTTGTAACACATTCAGACAGCAGCTATTTAAAACATCAAGCACAGTAGGACATTGAGAGAGTAGGGTTTTTTTTCACGGAGTGGTGAACCTTATACAATGCTAACAGCTCGAGGAGAGGTATGCAATGTTTCACTTTGTTCTTCTTCATTGTTTTATATAGACAATTGGTTGTTGAGATAAGATACAACTACGGTAGCGAAGAGAAGGATCCGTCGTTGCGTGAAGGTCTAACAGCAAGTGAGTGAATGGGTTACGAGTTGCATCATTATATACCGCACACAAGAAATTGGCACAACCTAATTGCGTCCCCAAACATTTCACTTGTGACAAATTACGCGGACTTTGTATCAATACACTATAAGTCGAGCAGACAGAAATGGTTCTTAAATTTTTATGAAACATATTTTGAATTGGTAAAATACAAAATAAATTTTTGTGATGAAAATATTTCACAAAAATATCAGTTATCAAGCATTTTTGACTTGTTAAGTCACACATTTTATCGTCGATTAAAACAATAGTGGCTTGGTTGCAGTCAATAGCTTCTATCATTGCATGATCCACTGTTTGCGAGAACACTAAAGGTATATCACAATTCTGTTTCAAACGATTGTAGGCTTTTTGCCTAATATCGTATATTACTAGACACTAAGTAGGTTTTGGAGTAATTAAGTCACAACTATTTAAAATAAGGTCAACCACAAATTCTGTTTTTCCCAAATTAGGCTGTCTTGCAACGATCATAGCAGCTGGTAGAGGCAATCTACAATCAACCCACTCCATTTAAAAACAACAACAAGTAACAAGTAACATTGTAACGAGATTTTATATTGCTATTAATCGATATGCATTTTACGATACCACTCCAAATACGCCATAATAAATGGAAACTTATCAGAATATTCAAACAGAAAGGCATCAAACATAAAATCAGCATATAAATATGTATGACACCACCTAACCAGCCGCACTTCAAAACACAAATAATTCAATTCATTGGTCTGCAATGAGTCTATTATCTGAGGGTCCTCCTGACTCATTTTTCCAATCCATCGTTTTCGTTCAATTTCAGCGGTGAGAGCTTTCAGAGAGAAGTCAGTGGAGACTTGGCATAGTTTTAACAAATCCGAAACCCACTCCCTTGTCGTTTCACAATTAAAACGCAAATAAATCCCTAAATGTCCATCAACTTGAGACTCTGCGTGCGACACTAAGTCGTATTCAACGCTAAACAATGTCAATGTCGTAAATGTCTGACCTCTGACTAACAAATTGTTAGAAACAAAGCACCTTATTCCGTAGCTCTTGCTCGCCAGAGTGGCCATGCTGTTACAACAGCTCAAATTCAACTGAATTATTTCGTTAAAATAAACAATATTAATAATATTATAGACTCACCCGATAACGTGTTTCAGCATATTTTTTCCCTCACTGATTAGGCTTTGTTTTCCATCTCATATTTCACTTTCATCACCATAGCATCAACTGCTGGGGTCACTGAACTCAAGGATGCAAATGATGAAACATCCAAATTGAATTGTTTCCCATCTTGACGTTCAAAAATGGCATACTTCTTCCCATTTTCGTTCAGGGAGTATATCAAAATCTGTCCGGCGTCGAGTTCCAAATGTCCCTCTCCCTCAACCACCTGCGTCTGGATGTTGGTGAAATTATCCTTTAGCATCTTCCATTGTGCGACTGTGAATGGAATGCCGTGTTTGGACGGGAAAAATCTAGATGAAGCTCTATTGTATTCCCTCAAATGGATCATAATCATTTGAGCATAGACACCAACAGTAATAAAGACATTGTTGACGGCGTTTAATGGAATGCTGATCACTGGTAGTACGATAGAATCCATTTTTTTACTATTTAAATAAAGAGAAAGAATGGAAAGAAAGAGAGAGGAAGAGACAAATTAGTCTTTACACCTCTTTTAAACAAATAAAATCAATTGAAAAAATAACTTACACGATTTTGCAAGCAGGCTGGGTATCTGGTTGGAGTTGAATATTTTTTCGGATGTATGTGAAGTCCATTGTAAATTTTTGTTTATATAGGAACGTCGTAATCTCTTAAGATTGTGAGCTTGCAATATTGTTTTTTGAAAGTCATGTTATGAGCGAATAGGATCCCTTTTTTTTTCCCGGTTAATAACCTGTTTGTCTCCAGCTCTCACAAACAGGGCAATGCCTTAATTAGAAACTCAAACATCATCCCGAAAACTAAGAATACTGTTGTCATCTCGGAGATCATTCATCTCAGCCTCTCTTAGCGTCAATGAACTAAAAAAATAAAGATTAAGACGGCATTCCCACGACTGAAGATTTCACCATTCCACATCTGATAACAGTAAGGAAAAGACCGAAGAAGAAAATTGACAAACAGAAAGTGAGTACTCATTGTATTTTCGTTTTTTAAAATATGATTTATTTATTTATTTTACCATTTAATAACATAAAAGGTGGAAAAAAATTATTACATCACAAATGAATAGTAAATATTAGCTTTTACAATGCTATGAAAACCATTTGGTTTTCTGAAATATGTCGGAATTTCTTCGACATTGGAAACTTCAATTCTCTGTCCTGGTTGTATTTCAATGTGTTCCCCCAATTTTAGAGTAGCAAACCGTTCGAATGCTTCTTTCTCCAAAGTCATTTCATGATCCCCTAGTATCAATTTAACGGTGAAGTTGGTCCTGGGATCTTCCGAAAAAATAACGACTTCTTCTACTGCTATTTTCTTCATTGTGAAGTAATCATTTTTCCAGCGTTTATTTGTTAATGCAGGTGTGGTATTTGTGAAAGTTAATGTATGTAAATTTTTTATTTTCAAAGCATTGGCATAACGTTTGGTGCATGCGTCACTGTCTTCATTTGGCTCAGATACGTTAGCAATACGCGTGTGATCTGCATCAAAATAGTCATGTTTCGAATTTAAAGGTAGAAAATTAGAGCGAACGTATTTTACATTAACAGAATCGGTTTCGGCTAGAGGCGCTCCTAAATTAACGATGCATTGACCTTTCACGTTATAATTCATGTGTTCGTTGGGATCTGGTTGTAAGTAGTCGGTTGCACGAAAAGCTGCAATGTTGTATTTTTGTTCATTCAAAATGTCTTCCTGTCTGTCTAAGCGTTCGTTCAATTGTTCCTTTAAACGTCTTAATGCACCATAATATTCTTCAGAGTTTTCGTTAATTGCTTCGTTACAAACAGCGATTGTTTGATTTGATAATTTTTGTACAGCGTCTCCCAAGTTGGTAACTGTCTGTTCAATGTCTGCATTAGCAAAACTTAAGATTTCTTCTTGGTGGTCTGCCATATTTCCCTCGCTGAACTGCACCTGTCGACTCATCCTGGTTGAAAGACGAACAACAAATGACTTTGCCTCGTCCCCACAAACAGTTTTAAAGCATTTTTCTAATCACGTGATTTTTTGATTTTTTTTAGAGTGCCAGCCAACATTTTCAGAATTAATCCAGAAACTGGGGAAAACGAGACGTAAGTAAAAAAAAAAAAAAATTTTTAAAAACTTTTTTTTTTACCCTTTGACCTCCATTTCTTATTTCTTTTTTTTTTAGTGTTCCATTTGTGTCTGAATTATTGAGAAGATTGGAAGATTTGGTTGGACGGGTGAAGGCGTTGGAAAGGTAACCTAACATAGCCTTTGTTTTTAAAACAATTCAAAAAAAATATCGTTCTATTCCTTTTTTTGGTTCTTTGTAGAATGCGAAGAAGGGAAGACAATGAAGACGCAGATAAACCAATGAAAAAAAAACAAAAAAAAAATGTAATAAAAATTAAATAAAAATGAAAAAAACATCCACCTTCGCATCTTTTAAATATTGTATTACATATGTACTGTTAGATACAACAATTGCTTGATTGGGTTCGACGTACGTGTCTGTCTTTGGAATTTCTTCCATTGTTTTAAAATAATTAGGTTTACTCTATACATTAACCATTACCATTACCATTAACCATTAAATCGACGTTCTCTTTCTCACAAAACAGCGAAATTCTCGTCAGTTTTGCCCGTCTTGTCATCACAAATTTGTTGCCAATGCTAGATGCGAACCAAGGTTGGTTCATCTGTGCGTTGAAATTAAATGATACAAAGGAATTGTTTGCATGATCAACATATTGGTTCGTAGCCGCATAATTAGGGTCGACGGGGTGTGAGACATTTTTTATTGTTTTGTTTTTCGAGTCAAAGGCACTCCGCTGATTGTTCAATAAAAGACTGTTTTGTTTGCACCAAGAAACCGTAGTTACATCACTAGCGCGATTAGCCAAACCTACATCAGTTATCTGCCTGCCGCCAGCGAGAAATTCATTTTCACCACTAGAACTAATTTGTAAACTCTTGCGTGACAGTTTTTGTATGTCTTCTCTTATCATGGTGATATCTATAGTGGTTTCTGTAAGACGATCCTTGATTAAATCATTCATTTTAAGCTTCTCGTCACGCATGTGCTCCCGTAGTTCACCAGCTGTATTCCCCAACATCTCAAATAAAAGATTAATAATGGAAGACGTAAACGAATGAATGCATTCGCTTAGTCTGTTAATTGCCGTCTCATTAAAACGCGCCACACTTGTACTTGTACTGTCTGACATCTTGAAATCAAATGAACCTTTGACTAGAAACACAAAACTTTAATAGCAATAGGAGATTTTTTTCTTTTACTTTTTTTTTCTTCCTTCTTCTTCTCAACTCGTTGCGTCATTTATTTATTTTTTCGTTATCTTGATAACTGCAACTAGATAGCTAGCTCTTAAAAGATGCTGAATGCACAGGCTTGCAGTCTTTACAGTATAATGTTGACAAAAAATTCCTTCGCATATCTGAGGTTAAAAGTAGTTCAATTTTTGGCACAATTGCTGGAGTGAGCATTTTTTAAATACGTAACACAACAACAGCATCTACTTTTTCCTTAAAACGAATGAACCAGTAAAGTTCAATGTCAGAACTAGCGACACAACATGACTCAATCGAATATATATCCGCATAGTAAGGTATTGCACTTACAAATATGTCTTTAGTGAGTCTAGTTTTACCATATTGTAAGACAACTCCGAAAACATCACACGATCCCATCTGTAGTATTTTTAAAGTATCTTCCCAAGAAGGTTTAACGCACGAACTTGAAGATCTTGTATAAACAGACGAAGTTGAGAGAAAATCAGTTCGTGTAGCGACATCCATATCTAGCGTTGAAATAGTAGGATTTAAAAAAAAAAAAATATTTCTTCGTCTTCGAACTTAAGTTTGCAGCATTCAGAAAGAGAGTTTCTTCACGTCTTATTGAGGAAAGGAACGCTTACCTACGATAATTTTTTTTCTAATACACGATTTTCTCGCACATTCGCAGTAATAACAAAGAGCATCGGGGTAGACTACGCATAATTCGAGCAGGTCGTCGCTAATGTTTCCTCTCGGAAATGCTTGTACAAAGGGACAATATGGACTCCACCTCTTGTGATCTATCATGGGGTTATCTTGAGGTACAAAATCAGCCAATCGAAAGTTACAATAAGCACACATCACTAACTCATTCATTTTAAATTTCTCGTCATCTTCTTTCCCACATCTATAAAATCCAGACTCAGCCGATTTTCGTGCTGTCAAATTATCAACGTGTGACAACCTACCAACAAAAGTTGTTTCGCGGTCTGAAGGTGAATAAAGACGTCCTTCCTTTAAAAATTTTCGTTCCATTCTGAATGATGCGACGATATGTTACTAACCTCGACTCAATATCATTTCCCACCACACGAGGTCGTCTCCTTCCATTTCCTACCACCAATAGGAAGGGCGCTCAGAGCGAGTGGTCACGTGAACGGCTCTTGACCAATCGGAGAGCGAGTAGCCACTACATTCATTATACCCACAACCGGAAGCTATCGTTCTTTCTGCTCCCATCCTTCGATGCCAAACTTAATAAAAAAAAGTGCAAGTCACTATAAGAATTTCATCATCGTACTAACACTAACCCCAGTTCGTCGCCTCGTCTGTGACGTCACAGATCGAGGTGATAAGAATTTGTATTGTGGAAGTAGTCGATCTGGCTTCGAGTAGCGCAATCCACACTACTGACATCTCCGCTCTTCTAACACCTTTCGCAAATTTCTACTGGATGAATGTATATACAGATATACACAGAAAGTGCACACAGATATATAAATTCAACCAAAACCAAAACCTGCGAAGTTTCCAAAAACGATCGGCCTTTGAAGGTAGTGATATCATTCAACCAGGGAAAGGCCAAGTTAATCGCACCGACTAATAGTTCGAAAGTTAAATGAAAACATGAAGATTGCTACTCGCTGTACCAATACCTTCCAGTGCCATTTTTCTCGATCCTCCACATCAAGTACGGCCCCAAAGGTCTATTTCCTTGCCGTTAGTCTTTCCCTTGCTAAAAATCCTTTTTAAAATGTGGCGTCTAGGCTAATACGATTGACCTTGGTGGCCTCTCCCTGGTTGAATGATATCACTACTTTCGAAGGCCGATCGTTTTTTGGAAACTTGACGAGTTTTTCTACTAGTTTTGGCTTTGGGTGGATATCACAAATTTCATACGACTGTGAACGTACATAAGGTTACACCGTCTTATTCACCGTCTTATCTTCATCTGAACCCTTTTTCTAGAGCAATTTTATTTCTATACATTTTCACATTTAAAATGTTCAAATTTACCGTTGGCCAATTATTAGCCCTTAGATTAGCTAAATCGACACGGCTTAGTTTATTGTATGACTATTCTTCACATGCTTAAGTGTTTCATTCCCATTTTTACACATACTGGCTAACAATCGTTGATTTCGTTCGCTTCGCTCACTCAGTCAGCGCATCCCCTTCAGTTGTTTTGTTTATCCCTGCACCTTCCCCTTAATTTTTCAAGATTTCGTTGACATTTAGTCATGCAGAAACCCCCGAAGGTCGCTGTTACTAAAACAGCAGAACGCGAAGCATTTTATTTTTGGATTATTATTAAAAAAAAACCCGGCCCGTTAGCTCGTGGATACTCGTATTGTTGCGTAACCATCATGTAACGTGCATCCCTTTATTCTTACCCAATCCACGGCAACGTTAATGATTGCTTATTTTGTCCTTCGTTACAGTTCAGTCTTTAGTTCGTCCAGGCTTTTACAATAAATCTAAGGACCAGTGTTGATTGTTCAAGCCATTGTTGCTTGAAATCTCTGGTTGCAACTTGGAAAAGAAACGAAATTTAAATTCACTGGTAGCGAATTTCAAAACTTTCCCACGCAATTGTCCTGACCCTTACAACCCCTAAACCAACAAAAGGACCATGCTCAGATCACCATGCACCTGTGTGCAAAAGTTCAGGTAAGTAGGCATTCTCAATTTTACGCTAGCCATGAGCAAAAAGTGTATGGGATTTAACATGGGAAAAATCTTATTAGCTAACCAGCTAGCTAGCTAGACAGTAACATAAAAACTACATTACTGACACATCTTTCTCTCTATGAATGGTGGACACTCAGCCTTTAATTTTCCTTTTTTCTTTATCCCTGCACCTTCCCTTTACATTTACCACAATTTGAAATATTTCTGTCGCATTAAGATTTATCCTCAACATGCCAAAATTTGCTTTTAATCGCTTACAGTTAACAGACACATGTATTGTAAAGTTGCCATCTATTGCTTGCTGGCTTGTCCGTAGTTACCTAATGACTGGAATTAGGGCTAATTACGTCGTTCTATTCGAACACTCGAAAGAAATATTTGCCAAGTGTGGCATGCGGGTCTTTGGCTACAAATTCCACGTGCGAGAAACGTGCATTCCTTTTTGACCGAAAGTGTTTCCATATTTTGGCGGGAACAAGCCCTTATAATGAAGATGGTTTGGCGCCAAAAGAAGTCTTTCCCAACAAGCACGCAACAAGGACAGCAACTTAGCACGAACTGTCTTGTTGGACAATTTCTCGATTTATGTGCGGATTGTTAAATGTTTATTTTTGTAAAATGCGTTATGTCTAAGGATAAAGTAAAGAAGTTTAAATTTAACAAGTCTGCAGTGAACCCTTGAAATTACATTGGTGGCAGCGGTTTGTTCTGATTTCCACGGGTAGGATGCTGCATCAATGGCATACATCCGGACGTTCATGTTAAAGGGACACAGCTGCATTGAAAGTCAACTAAGATGGCTGTGATGAGCTTCTCCAACTCAGTGGGTTCACTTTCCATGGCAGAATTTCGACTTTGGCAGCAACCAGCGTGGGAGGAAGATTAAAGGGGCTTCTTGCTGTTCAAGAAAGACGAGTCAAGAGACGGAAAATCTGAGCTGGCAGACAAGACTGCGACTGGTCGAGGGATGGAAAACATTCCTATCAGCGAGAGTGGGCGGTAATCCTGCACTTCGTCGAGTGAGAAGGAAAATTTCGGCGAACTCCGGTAAAGGAAAAAGCAAAATAGACTTTGAAGTCATCGTCAGTGAAAGCCTGGGTTCGTCAGTTTAGATGTAGAAGTTGTCTTGACAGCGTCTCCACAACGCGGCAACAGGTGAGCTGTGGCAAACTTTTTTTATACCTTGGTATTAGGGCTTTTGGAAAAAGTGTTGTTTAAATCTTGCGGGAACTGTTGTGCGTGTTGGTGCTATTTTTTTTATTGTTGGTTACTTAGGTAATTAAGTAATTTTACAATGGAGTTGCTTAGTAATAAAACTGTGGCACATTTGAAAGCTGTGTGCTAGGAGTTAGGGGTGCATGCGCCTAAGCAAAAAAGTGAAATTCTGGCTATGTTGAAAGGTGGGTTGGAGGGAGGAACTTTGTTGGTGGATGATGTGGCGGAAGCTACTAATACTGTAGAAAAGGTAAAAAATGAAGAAAAACAGGAAATAAAAGAGAGGGAGTTAAGAGAGGCTGAATTAGAGAGGGAAAGGTTAGTGTAAGAAAAGAAGAATTAAAAAGGGAGGAGGCTTTAAGGGAGAAGGACGAATTTGCAAGGGACAAATTAGCAAGGGAAAAAGAATTAAGGGAGAGGGAGGGCGAATTAGCAAGGGAAAAGAATTAAGGGAGAGGGAGGACGAATTAGCAAGGGAAAAATTAGCAAGGGAAAAATAATTAAAGGAAAGGGAGGAAGAATTTGAGAGGGATAAATTAGTTAGGCAGGCTGAGCTTGAGAAAGAAAAACTTGTTTTGCAAGAAAAATTTGAAAGTGACGAATTTGCAAGGGAGGCAGAGCTAGAACGGCAAAGGTTAGCTAAGCAAGATGAGCTTGAAAGTAAAACAATAGCTATAGAAAGAGAAAGAGAAAGTTTGGATCGTCAGGAGGAGCTTGAACGGGAGAAGTGGGAACGAAAAGATAGATTAGCGAGGGAGAAACGAGCATGAGCTGCGTATTAGCGAAAATGCTAGGCAGCACAATGATGAAGTGCAGGCAAGAGAGTTGTCCTTTAAGCAAGAACAATTAAAGGTAAAAACAGAGTCTGTATAACAAGAAAAACGTAATGACATGTCGAAGTTGTGCCAACCCTTCAGGGAGAAGGAAGACAACATGTTAGTTTTCTTATCGGGTTTCCCTAGAATTTATGTTAGAATGGGGTTTAAGAAAGAAGAGTGGCCTTTCAGATTGTTATCTTTGTTAACAGGGAAAGCGCGGGAAACACTCATGCGTCTTTGTGATGACGACTTTGCAAAGTTTGATTTATGTGTGAAAGCTCTTAAAGTAAGATTTAATGTTACATACCCAGATCAGTTCAAAAAACTGATAAACAAACGTACTTAGATTTTGCTCACACTTTTACAACACTGGGTACTGAATGGGTTAAGGAACTTAATTGTGGGGATTCTTTCCAAAAATTGTTCCAGCAGCTATTAATAGAGGATTTTTTGAATAAGGTACCAAGTCCGATAAGGGTATGGCTTATTGATAAGGGTAAACAAGAATCTGTTTTGAACTTAGCTTCGCTTGCAGACGATTACTGCGCTAATCGCAAAGAAGCAGTTCTAAGACAGGGGAGTGGATCCGACAATGGTAATGGCGGTCCACAGGGCAGAAACAATTACCGTGGATGAGGTAACAATGGTAATGGTTATGGCAGGTATCGGAATGGTAATGGTTATCAAGGTAGTCAAGGTAACAGAAACAATGGAGGGAGTGGTAATTCGCAAAATGGTGGAGGCAACCAAGGGAATGGTACTAGTAACACTGGGAACAGTAACAACGGTAATGGCAACCATGGCAATAGTGGTAGGAAAATTGGTTCGGGTAATAATGGTACGAGCAATGGTACTACAGCTTCGGCTAACAATGTGCAAGCAAGGCTGCAAGCTAACGACAATAATCAGTCTAGTAGAAGAGGAGAGCGCCTTTAAAGGCGGACGAGCCACTTAAGTGCTATGTTTGTGGCTCGCGCTAGGATTTGAAAAGGGACTGTCCTAAGAATACTACCAAAGCTTCAGTGGGAAATGTATGTACTCAATTACCTAGTGTACACAGTGGAAAGGAGGTTAGCTCTTTTAAAGGTAAAAGTGGTACACGGTCGATGGAAAGCCAGTTATGTAAGAAATGTACTATTAATGGAAAGTCTGGTAGTTACTTGCTTGACACAGGTGGCTTTATGGATGTGGTTTCAAGTAAAATAGTAGAGCCAAGTTCGTTCACTGGGAAACGAGTTGTTTTGTCGTCAGTTGTTAATCAAAACGTGACTGACTTTCCTGTGGCAAAGGTAAAATTTGGCTACAGAAGATGGCTACATTATCCTGGAATGCGGCGTGGGTCGCCATATTTCAAACACGAAACGTACGACTTTCTGCTTAGCCAAAAGTCTTACGAAAAGCTACAGAAAATTCAAACAAAGGTAAACAAAACACGGATTGCGATAACTAGGTCAAAAACTTGTGTTAATGGAAAGAAAAATAACGAAACAGGCTGTAGATCAGCTTATTAATGGTGATGTACTGGAGAGTCTTGTTAAAGTGGAAGATGAGGAACTGGAGGAACGTAGTAGAAATCTTGCAAGTAAAAATGGAAGTGGTGAAAGTAGTGTCAAGGTCGAAGATAATGGGCTTACACAAAAGGATACAGTTGTTCAGTCACAACACGTTTTAGTCAATAAACAAGCTAATGTTGTGGCCGACGCTGTTAAGGGGTACAGAAATGAGTAACAAGGTTGCAAGGTAAGAAAATGTAGGTTTGTTTACAACAGGATTCAAGACTTGTTAGCTGTTAAAGCTGAAGTTTTAAAGCAAGGGCAGGTGCTTGATCCTGGGTTGGAGGGATGTCGAGTGGCAGTTGACATTGAAGGTACATCGTTTTTTTGGAAGGATGATGTGTTACGTAAGAAATGGTCGGCAGCAAATGACACCAAAATGGGTGACCAGGTAGTGGTACCTAAAATGCTTACGGAGCAACTGGTAAGGAGGGCACATGCTAATGCCTATTTTGGGCACATGGCCACGGAAACAACAATTGCCAGGTTGCAAGAAGTATTTTATGGGCCAGGAAAGGGTGCACAAAGTAAGGATAGGATAAAGTGGTGTGAAAGCAGTCAGGAATAAGGAAAAGGCTTGAGGAAGGGCAGGGAGGAAATGATTTTAGTTGCGGTTGTGGAAGAGCTTTTCATTAAGGTGGAAGTTGATTTCGTAAAGCCTTTCAAAGTGACGGCTAATGTAAATACACAAGTCTTAACGGTTTGTGTTAGGGTGACCAGGTATCCTGAAGCAGTGGCGATCAGGGAGGCTAAGTCACACATGGTAGTAAATGAGTCGCTGGCTATTTTTTCAAAGGTTGGGTTTTCTGTGGAACTTCAATCTTATCTTAGAAAACCGTTTGTTTCTGAACGGACAGCTTGTTTCTTGGAAGAGTGTGAAATCAGCCTTGCAAAGAGTATGCCTTATCAACCTTAGTCACAGGCTGTGGGAAGGTTGCACAGAACGAGGGCGGACAGTATCAGGGCTTTAGATTTAGAGTATCCTGACGAAGGGAACGATGCTTTAGCATCAGCTAAGTTTGCAAGTATGTCTACTTGTTCTGAGACGGCAAACTTCACTCCTGCGGAGTTAGTTTATGGAAAAAAGGTGAGGTTAAAGAGGGAAATCGCAGATGAAATGAGGGAAAGATGGAAAGATGGGATTGCACAGGTACCAGTAATGAGGTTGGAGTGAATGTCATGGTAGTGGTAGGAGAGAACGAAGTGAAAGGTAGAGTTGTACAGGCGATCTCAGGTGTGGGATTCAGGAGGGAAATCTGGGAATGTCACGAGCAGACAGGTGAACAAGGAAGCTATTAGTGGCCCTCTGTCTGCAAGGGTAAAAAAAAGTGTAGGTGCCTAGTTGTGGTTAAAGTGGAAGCAAAATCTGCTTTACTGGTTATAAACACGAAGAAAAAAGTCAAGTCTAGGTTAGGATTGACTGGTGATGGCTTGCATATGGTAAATAACTATGCAAAGTTGGTGTTACCTTTAGCTGTCAGTGTGAACAAAAGGGCACCAGACAAAGTGGGAAGGCGCAGTAGCTGTGGGAAAGCTTTCCACAAGCTGCAGTGTATGCTTGCTTCTCCCAAGGTGTTGTTGAAGTCTGTTTCTTACAAAGTTTTCTTGTTGCTGTTGACGTGCACGGTTTGCCGTGTTATTGTTGGCATTGTTAGGATGTGAGTTGCATGTTTACTTTTTTGCTGGGGAAAGGGGGACACACGCCGTAATGCTGAGCGTAGGGGGGGGGGGGTTGTCATGGCAAAAATGTGTTTTCTCCAGTGGTCAACAGTACTTTTGAGTTGAATCCATGGAGGTGGATTGTTTTGTGTGGTATTGTGTGGTATCGTGTGTTTAGGGTGGCGAGAGAAGAGATGGAGCGAAGAAAGTGTGTTTTGAAGGCTTTCTTGTGGCGTGTTGTAAGCATAAGTGGATGGATTGCTCGTTAAAGAGAGAGTTTCTTGAGTGCTGCTGAGTGTAAAATTGGTGCGTCGTATTTGGTGTTGACAGTGGGGCCGTTTGGTATTGAGATGGTCCTGTTGCCGTGTTGTGAATGTGGAGTGGTCTTGTGGAGTGCAGTAGTGTGTAGCAATGTGCTGAAGGGTATAGCGGTGTGCAGCAGTGTGCAGTGGTGTAATTGTGCGAAATGTGTTGTGCAGCGTTGGTGCAGGGCAGCCTAAGTGCAGTGATGGGTTTGTGCTCAGAGGGTTAAAGATCGATCCTTGCCTTCTGTACATCGTTCCTGGTAATATGCATCACTGGTGGCCTGCACTTACCGTGATTTGTTGAGGACGAATTACAGCGTTGGGTTGGAGGTGTAAAGTTGCCATCTCTTGCTTGCTGGCTTGTCAGTAATTACTTAATGGCTGTAATTAGGGCTAATTACGTCGTTCTATTCGAACGCTCGAAAGAAACATTTGCCAAGTGAGGAATGCGTGTCGTTGGCTACAATTTCCACGTGCGAGACACGTGCGTTCCTTTTTGACCGACAGTGTTTCCATATTTTGGCGGGCACAAGCCCTTATAATGAAGTTTAGCGCCAAAAGAAGTCTTTCCCAACAAGCACGCTACAAGGACAGAACTCTTAGCACGAACTGTCTTGTTGGACAATTTCTCGATTCATGTGCGGATTGTTAAATGTTTATTTTTGTAAAATGCGTTATGTCTAAGGATAAAGTAAAGAAGTTTGAATTTAACAAGTCTGCAGTGAACCCTTGAAATTACAGTCTGCTAGTGAGGCCGCCTTTTTATCATTAACAATCAATTTTTTAACAATCGGATGTCTACAATGGAATAATCGACTTTTACACGCTGTACGTTTTAGTGTTGTAGATAGATACGAAATGCCTCATATTCTCATCGACTGTCACTCCTACTGAGCAATGACTTATTCATTCTAGAGTTGCGCTTTTCAAATCGTGTTGTTTTTAACACCATACATTTTTAACCATACGACATTCCTTTGATAGATGTAGTTCCGCTATAGATCATAAATGTTAGCGATGAATATTCCCCCTCTCTCCCACCTACCAGACGTACACCGCAGTTTCGCCTCCAACCTAACTCCCCCACCCCGCCCCCCAACGTGGTAATTTGGTATTGCGACAGATATGTACGTTGATCATCGTCAAAAAAGAAATTTCTTAATATGACGCCATAAATAATTTAATTTTTCTGTGATGCAAATTAATATTGTGGTAAAATTTCGTTTTAATTTTAAGTCAGAGTGATGACGTCACAAAACCGAACGATCCCGACGTCTTCCGTGCGTTTTTCCGAGTAGCCTCTAACCGAACCTCGACGCACATTCCCCCGGAGTTTTTCAGCACCATCACTGCCATTTTTTGGTAAAATTTGCGAAGAGCACACGTGTAACGCTGACGTCATAACATTCCGTGTACTATGGACGTCGGTTTCGCGTTGAAAGACCTCGTTAGAGGTTATCACTTTTTTACTGGCGAAACTTTATTCTGTAGAGCATAATACCCTTTGAGCTCCTACACTGCAACTCACCCACCCCTCGACTTTAAGTTCCTCGGGTCATAATTGAACAAATGTGTCTGGATTTTGAGGAGATGTGGCTGAACCGATTTACCTTTAGCCCTCTTTTGGGTACCACCGCATTAATTCAACGTGTGACACGTCGAATTAAACACATGACGTCATCAGCACTGTGCATCTTTGTTGAAAAGACAGTTCGAATCA
>JAHWFP010143413.1:1073-17382 GCA_023313725.1 Lithobius niger | reverse complement strand
CAGCGAGCATGCCAAAGATTATTTTGCCAATCAGCTTTTTAACTGTTCTACCCTTGTATAAGTCAAGTCAAGCCAATAAAAGGTCCGTAACAAACATTAAATAATTAAAACAACACAAAAAGACGAATTGTTGCTTCGCTAATTCACCAAGCCAAGACCAAGGTTAGTGTGTCTTTTTATCTATCCTCACCTTCCCTTCACTCAGGAATGTGCGAGTCTTTTTCCTTCCTTCACCTGAATCGTATGACGATGGACTCTTTTGACGGTACCCGGTTTCGAAATTTTGGACTCTTGTGACTTTAGACTCTTGTGACGCGGGACTCTTATGACTGTTCTGTGCTAGACTCATATGACGGGGGACTCTTGCGACTGATGTTATTTGGACTTTGTGTACGGGACTCTTGTGACAGTGGATTCTTATGACCGGGTTAGTAATTGGGGCCTTATGACGGACTCTTATGACCACGGACCCTTATGACGTTGGACTCCTTTGGCATTACTGTATTGGGACTCTTATGACTTTGAATAAGTATTTTTAGGGGGAGGTGTTGACGTTAGGACTCTAATGTCTTTGGTTTCTTGTGGCTGTGGACTCTTATGACATTAGGGGCCTTATGACGGGACCCTTATGACCATGGACCCTTGCACAGATGGAGTCCTATGACGCTGCCTCGGGCTATGGATAGGTTCGCAAGGGTAGCATGTTGAGTCGTGTTCGAGCTGGAGTATGCGGATGACCTTAACTTTTTTTGTCCCACGTGTATCTGTGCCCCGGGTTGAGATTATTAAATGACGGGCATATCAGCTGTGGCTGGGCATTTCTAAGTCCGGGATGTGTTGGCTGTGGGTGAAAGAGACTGGTGATGTGCTGCTGAAAGCGTTTGGTCCGGCTTGGCACTACCGTAAGCTTGCTCCGTTCATATTCGCGCTATGGACGGGTACACAATGATAGCATGTAGAGCCGTGTTCGAGGTTGAGTAAGTGGACGATCCTACCTCGATTGCCTCATGCCTCTGTGTCTTGGTTTTTGAGTGCTTCAGCAGCAGGAGAATCAGTTGTAGCTGTGTTCTTCGAGTTCTGGAAGCGTTGGCTGTTTAACGTTAGCGGCTTGGCCCTACTGTTAGCTTGCTCTGTCGGTCTTCGGGCTATGGACGGGTATGCAAGGGTAGCATGTTGAGCCGTGGACGAGCTGGAGTATGCAGACGATCCTAAGGACTGCCTCGTTCCTCTTCGTCTTGGGTGTGGAGTACTAGGCAGCAGTCGAATTGGTGGTGGTGCGTGTGTTCCTTCAGCTTGGGATGCGTTGGCTGTCGGCGAAATAGTATGGTGATGTGCTGCTGAGAGAGTTTGGTACGGCTTTGCTCTACCGTAAGCTTCCTTTGTCGGTCTTCGGGCTATGGACGGGTATGCAAGGGTACCATGTTGAGCCGTGTTCGAGCTTGAGTAAGTGGACGATTCTAACCTTGCTTGCTTTCGTGCCTTTGTGTCCTGGGCTTGGAGTTCATGAGCTGAGGCTGAAATGCGAGGCTTTGTTTCACTTCGGATGGATGTCGTGTGAGTAGAGGAAAAACGTGCCCTTGTGTGTGGCCGGTGGCTTGCCGTCTTGCTTCGTGGTCTGTGTGTCGCGCTCTCCTTCTCCGGAAGGTTGCGGGGTACGCAGGCTGCCGGTAATAAGGCTTACCGTCATGCTGCTGTAGGAGGCCGTTGGTGAAGAGTTACCTGATTGATCCTGCCAGTAGTCATGTGCTAGTCTCGAAGATTAAGACATGCATGTCCAAGTCCATGCCAAATTAAGGTGAAACCACGAATGGCTCATTAAATTAGTTATGGTTCCTTAGATTGTACCACCCTACTTTGATAACTGTTTTAATTCTAGAGCTAATACATGCCAACCAGTTCCAACCTTACGGGGACGAGCGTTTTTATTAGAACAAGACCAATACGGACCTGCAAGGGGGTCCGTTCCCATTTGGTGATTCTGGATAACTTGGAGCCGATCGCATAGTCTTAGCAACGGCGACGCATCTTTCAAATGTCTGCCTTATCAAATGCATCTACCATGGTTTTTACGAGTAACGGGGAATCAGAGTTCGATTCTGGAGAGGGAGTCTGAGAAACGGCTAAAACATCCAAGGAAGGTAGCTGCCACGCAAATTACTTACTCCCGATCATATACCGCCCTAGTTCTAACCATAAACGATGCCGACCAGCTATCCGCGGTTGTTACACTTCTGACTCGGGGAACAGCTTCCGGGAAAGCATAGTGTTTGGGTTCCGGGGGAAATATGGTTGCAAAGCTGAAACTTAAAGGAATTGACAGAAGAGTACCACAAAGAGTAGAGCCTACGGTTTAATTCGACTCACCACGGCAAAACTCAACCGGCCTGGACACTGGAATGATTGACAGATTGAGAGCTCTTTCTTGATTCAGTGGGTGTGGGTGCATGGCCGTTCAGCCACTGGCTTGAGCTGGCGGTTAATTCCGCACGAAACTAGCGTGACTCTCGCCTTTAACTAGACTCGGTAGTAGCCAAGGAGACTATGTTCGACTTCTTAGAGGAATTAGTGACGTTAAAGTCGCAAGAAAGAGAGCCAGTACAGGTCTGTGATGCCCTTAGATGTCCAGGGCCGCACACACGCTACAGTGGACAATTCATATTTTTCTGCTCCGAGAGGACTTTGGGAAATCTTAGAATATCATTCGTGGTTGTGATCGGGGTCTGCTATTCTTCCCATGAATCAGGAATTCCCAGTAAGCACGAGTCAGCAACTCGTGTCGAATATGTCCCTGCCATTTGCACACATCGCCCGTTGCTACAACCCATTGATGACTAGTTGAGTACCTCGGACTGACGTGGCTGCGGTGGCCCTCAGGTCATTCTGCTTCCTGTTGGAAAGAAGGTGCGAAACTTGTCTTTGCGAGGAAGTAAAAGTCGTAACAAGGTTTCCATAGGATAACCTGCAGAAGGATCACTATGGCGTCTCATGAACCGCCATGGGTGTCCTAAGGAAATCATCATCCCTAATAGGAGGAATTCGAACGCAATCAGGAAAAGCCATGGTGTCCAACCAGACGGGCGAGGTCCCCTTCCTCGTCGTCGTCTGGGACTCGGGACTGGGGTAACCCAGAGGGCACCCGGACTGGCCCAGCTTGTGAGGGTCGGCCTTCACCGGGTTGCGGGTTGGCGTGAAGCTTTATCGATCACTACAAGGCTGCAGTGGGACTAGCATCCTTTGGTCTTTTCAGAAAATCTGAGGCTGGCTTGATCCCATTCAGGGGTCTCAGTGGGGTGCTATACCGAGTGTCGTGGTCGGAGAGAGTCCGTGGCTCATCCACGAACGAAGTTTAAATATGTTCTGCCCCATCAATCTCCATTTTGCGAAAGCTACCTGGCAATGTTGCTGATTTGCCGAAGATGCTGTTGGTTGTGTGCTGCTCTGTGTCTGGGGAACATCTATGTCGAGTGCGAGAATCAGGAAGAGAGAGAGAGGGGTAACCCAAGGCCTGCCAATAATGTTGCTCCGTCAGGTCTCTGATCGTCCCGTGATTATCCGGAATCTTTCGGGCGCACTGGCTATGCAGCGAATACGCAATCGGCAGTATACTGGACTTGCAAAGAGGGAGCGGTAACCCAGGGCCGTCCAGTAATGTTGCCAGACATTGATCGTCTTGTGATTCTCGGGAATATCTCAGGTGCACTGGCTATGCGGTGGGTATGCAATCAGTAGTATACTGGGCTTGTGGCGAGAAAGTTCCCGATTCCCTTTGGGCGTCTGTGACATGGGTGTGGAGTAGTCATTACTGTGTTTGCTGGTGTCGGTCTCATACTGTGTATCGGCGACGCGATCGGCCAGGGTAGATGGCAGTGTCGTGCGAGTCGTAGGAATTAGTTCTTGTGACTAAACCTGAGCGCGCAAAACCGTAAGGTGCGAGATCCGTCAAACCTGGACAGCATATCACCATCCAGCTTCGACCGGGCGGGATGAGTGCACAGCATAACTCGGCATTGGTTGGTTTGTAGGTGTGTGTGGCATTTGGGTCCATAGTTTTAAGCTGGTTGGAGCCATTTGACTAGTGGTGATGCTTCGATGATGAATTGTTGGTTTCTCACCTTCGGGCTTGGATCTGCTATTCTGATGTGGAGTTGAGCCATTGGACTGGTGGAGATGAAGACTTGGCCGATGAGCACTGTGGTCTCGACATTCTAGGCTGATCGAGCAGTTTGGACTGATGGCGACGCTCTGGTGGTGAGCGATGGATCCCCCTTGCCTTCGTTCCGGCAGATCCCCGTTCTAAACCGGTGTCGCCCCTTCGGACAAAGTTGCAAGACTGATGCAAACGTAAGCTGTTCCATCGACAATCCCCCAGTCTTCTTGTGAGGATGGATCCCGTGCCTTACGTACGATGTTTCGTTGTAAGCTTCTCGAGCTGTTTCGACTTGGGGCTTTCGTGGCGATTGGTACGCCTTTCTAAACTGGCTGTTGGACCGAGTAGGCGATACGAGTGTTGAGTATATTTGTCCTTTGGCTACACTGTTCCGAACTTGGACTAGTGGCTTTGGCTGTTTGGACCAAGTAGCAAAGACTTAGTGGTGAGCACTCGTTCCCCTAATCTGTGTCTCTGAGCTGATCGGAGTAGGTGGACTGGTGGCGACGCTTATGTTGTGAGCGGTACGCCATTCCGAACTGGAGTCGAGACTTTGGACCGGCAGCAAAGACTTGGCGACATGCAGCGTGACCTAACTGACTGATATCCCAGAGTCACGTGCGTCTGGGCATTTCTGAGTTCAGTATGTGTTGGCTGAGGGTGAAAGAGTCTGGTGATGTGCTGCTGAAAGAGTTTTTACGTTACTGGCTTAGCTCTATCACAATCTTACTCCGTCGGTCTTCGGGCTGCGGGCGGGCAGGTAAGGGTAGCATGCTGAGCTGTGTTTGAGCTTTGAGCAAGAAGACGTTCCTGACTCGTGGCCTCGTGCCTCTGTGTCTTAGATTAGGAGTGCCGTAGCTGCTCTGTGTCTGGGGAACATTGATGTCAAGTGCGAGAATCAGGTGTGAAAGACTGCGCCATTTAAAAGACTGCCCCGGGGCTTGCCATTTATGTTACTCCGTCAGGTCTTTGATCGTCCCATGATTCTTCGGAATGACTCGGGCTCACTGGCTATGTTGTTGGTGTTTTCTTTAGGCAATTGGATGTAAAGCTTATACTATCTAATTAATGTTCTTTTTCAATAGTTACTGTTGTTTTTGTTTGCTGGTAAAAGTGCAAAGTAACGACCATGTGTTGCATAAGGCAACTTTCCAGAGTGTGGGCCCTCAGATAACCTGGTTAGCAACCAGCTTGGGCTCTCAGATGGCCTTGCTCAAAAACCGGAAGTGCACTCTAGTTGGTGAGATATATGTTCCCAGTTGGTGATGAACAGCTGTGTGTGTGGTAGCAGCGTTTTTTTTTGCAGAAGTATGCAAACAAAGGACATGTAAGTTTAAATAAGCAGAAAGGAATAAATAATCCTTAGCTTCAAAATTAAAACTGTTCTTGTCCTCAATGTAGGTTTAAGCACAAAAGAGAACCACCAAACGAGGTGAATACTGTCAAAATGAACAAGTATGGTAGCAGAGCGTGGTTAGTGCTAAAACCTATGAAGGACTAACGTGGATGAAGATTTATATTCATGGACTAAAGGGTTAAGTGGCTATGATGATGAGGCAACCTAGAATTGCAAGCTGGAGTACAAAACGCCAATCTAGGACAGCTCACAGGCATGTAATAGTGATTATAGTTGAACTATAATGGTGTTTAGGCTGCCCTTGAAACACCCTCTGTATCATGAACTAGGCTATGTTGCATGGGAAGTATTAGGGGTGCATTGTGATTGCAAATCTCAGCTCAACTCAACTAAAAGCTCAATGCATGCTTATCTTTGTTACTTTTCAAAAGAAGGGTGGTCTGCTATATGTAGTCTGGGAACTGTGGTGCATAAGTGTGCAGAGTAAGAATAATAGGACAGTGCTACCACCATAGCAGACAGTAGTAATAATGGCCAGTGAGTCAGGAACTATAACCATTAAGAAGTTAAATAGTGACAATTACGCAAAGTGGAAAACAAATTGCCGCTTCTAGTTGCAGGAGAAGGGGCTGTGGAAATTTGTAGATGGCACAGAACCGGCTCTACTGTTTAGCGCAACTGTAAAAGAGACAATTATACAATTATACAATTATAGCCAAAGCAGGGCATGTGCCATCATATGTTTAAATGTCGAGCCACGCATGCAGGGCGTTATCGGTAATCTCACAGATGCAAAGGAAGCATGGGATAAGTTGAAAGCTATTTTTGAGCCTGTTTCTAGGGCTCGAGAAGCTCGTTTGCGTCAGGAATTCAATGTTTTACGAATGGAACGTGACGAGCCCATGGCTTTATTCCTCGCACGTGTCGATAAGAAGGCCGAGGAACTGAATGACATAAATGCACCCCGTACGGATAAGGAAATCGCATTTCAATACTTGGACAGATTGCCGGTTGAATACGAATATACTGTGCAGCAGGTATATCACTGGAGCGACGCAGACTTCGTGCCGGAGAAAGTACGGTCACAACTATTAGCAGAGTATTCTCGACTTAAAATGAAAACGCCAAGTGCTTCACCATCGCATAGCCAATCGCAAGATGATCAGGAAATGGCAAAGGCCTTCGCCATGTTCCAAAAATGGCACACTTCGAAAGGCAAACAACTTTCACCAGGTGGTAGCTTCAAGAAGAAAGTATGCTTCAATTGTGGCCAAGGAGGCCACTTCGCCCGTGAGTGTGTTCATCCATCTACTAGAGGAAATGCAGGCCCTTTTTCATCACAAGTGCGTCATGGTGTTTCAAAAAGTGGCCGAGGTAAAAGACGTCGTGCAAAATGTTAGCATGAATGCAGATGATAAAGGCAGCAGCTTTTATGTAGGTGTTGATCGTGACATATCTGCCAGTGTGTTAAATGAAGAAAGTGCTTCTACTCCCAGTGCGCAAATACTTGGTGACAGAGCAACTGGTGATCGAAATTCGTATTTGGACTCCGTTGCGACGCACCACATCTGCACAATTGAGGGGTGGTTTGATAGCCTATCAAAGGTAACTCAGTAAACGGGAAAACTGCCCTGAGGTGAAACTACTATTGGTTCAGGGGCAGCACTAGTGTTACATCAAGGACTTTAATCGACTGACTAGTTCCATGAATACGAAATACGTTTGTTGGTATTTTGTCTCTCCCTTTCGAAACGTTGACTCTTTAAACGAACACTTGATTATCTGCAGATACTACGAAGCCGAACATACAGTTATGCCAGAGAAAGAAAACGCATTCATGCAATTTACACTCTACGACAGACAATTAAGCCATCCGTACGTCATGTACACGGATTTTGAAACAATATTAGTACCCATCAATACTTGTCAACCAGACCCATCGTGTTCAAATTGTGCAAATGTTGTACACAACCGACGATCACGCCAATTTTACTGCAGCGACTCATTGTTATATTTGTGATGAACCGTTTGTGAATCCTTTTAAAGACAAAGCACGTGACCATTGCCATCTTACCGGCCATTATAGAGGACAAGTGCAATCTTTATTAAAAGTATAAAGATGAGTTTCCAATTGTACTCCATAATTTGAAAAGCTATGACTCACATATAATCGTCAGAGGTTTAAAGTACTTCAGTGATAAAAACATATGTCATACCACAAAACACCGAATACTACACAGCTGTCAATGTCAGTCCCTTTAAATTTATGGACTCTTTCTATTCTTGTCATTGTCTGTGGGTAATTTGGTAGAGACTGTAACAGAATTCCCCATCTTGGAACACTTTTTTCCTACCACTCATAATTTGTTAAAGAGGAAAGGCGTGTACATAGGAAAGGCAGTAGTGCTGCCCCCGAACCAATTGTAGTTTCACCTCAGGGCATGTAACTGATTTTAGTAAGTTTGAAGAAACTCAGCTTCCTCCATAGGAAGCTTTTTATTCTCGTTTAACCAACAGCTATATTACCGACGATGATTATTCGTATGCCGATACCGTTGGGAATGCTACTAATTGCACTACGTTGGGCTTCTATCACGACTTGTACGTTTTAGTCGATGTTGGTTTGCTAGCCGACTGCTTCGAGCACTTTAGAACCAATTGCATGAAGCAGTATTGTTTGGACTCTTGTCATTTTTACGCCTTGCCAGGGTTAAGTTGGGTAGCTGTTCTTTGTTTACTAAAGTTAATTTAGAATTGCTTACTGACGTTGATATGCATAATTTGTTAAGTAATGGAATACGTGGAGGGACTTCCATTATTCCCGAACAGTATGCCAAAACGCATAGTGCTCTGTAACACGATTTTGACCCTATTAAACCAGTTACATTATTTACTACGATGCGATACACCGATTATCCTCTAGAGGCTGAAAACATTGAAATAACGCCTGACATGCTGTCCCCATTTAATAATAACCTAGCTCCACCTAGTACCACCTCATCTCGTAAACTTGTTCCTCATTTAGGTCCACGCAAGGATTATGTTAGTTATTACAAAAACGTAGTTTATTAACTGAACCATGGAATGGTTTTAACTAGAATTACCAAAAGGATCAAGATGCTGAACGAGTGAGCTTCAGCCCTATATAGATTTCAATACTGACAAGAGGAAGGCTGCTATGATGGAGTTTGAAACGAACCCGTACAAACTCTTTTCGAATTCGGTTTTTGGAAAATCGATGGAGAACGTGAGGTAACAAATAAACGTTAAACTAACTGTGAACGAGGCTATGGCCTTGAGGTTGATGAATTCAGCATCCTTGGATTATTTCGACATGCTGAGTCCCCACCAGGTTTTATTTAAACTGCACAGAGTACGTGTCTTTCTCAACAAACCAATCCATATCGGGTTCAGCACGTTGGAACAATCCAAGCTGGTTATGCTAGGTTTTCATCTCGACTTTATGAAGATACGATGACAGGTGTCATCTTTTACTGACAGATACAGTTAGTTTGATGGCAGAAGTAGAAACACCTGACATCTACGCAGATATGGAACTCTCATTGCATCTATTCGACACCAGCAATTACCCTAAAGATCATTTTTTGTACAGTTAGCTTAACAAGAAAACACTAAGTACATTTACTGATGTGACAGGTAGAAAGCCTATTTTAGAATTTGTTGGACTAAGGTTGAAAATGTATTCGTTCGAATGTGGTGGGTCCGTAAAAAGGGTTGGCATACAGAAGAATGTATTAAAAGATGCTATAATGTATGATGATTATCTGACTTGTTTACGTCAACGTAAAACTTTTTCTTACGAACAAACATCAATTAAAGTTTTAAACACGAACTGTTTACGGTCTTGCAAAAAAAGTTGGTTTGTCTTGTTTTAATACGAAGTGCCATGTTTTACCAGACGGTGTTAGGACGTTACCATGCCATCATTATTCTCTTAGACAGTCTTTTTTGTATACATTGAATGCTCTTGTAAATAAAGACTAGCTTACCATGAACATGCCAACTGTAAATATGATTTAGCCAGGGTGACTAGTACTATTATTATTCTGTTTATATATTGAATGTTTTTTGTAAATAGCTTAGCTTACCATGAATGTGTCATTATTTGTAAATATATTTGCCCTTTACAGACCTTGGAATTGTTGTTGCTCGAATAAACATTGATACATGAGTTTGAAGTTGGTCTTCTTTCGTGATCCACATACTTTATTGTATTCTATTACTGTTTACATTTTCCCCAAGGCTGTGGGCATGGCCTTTGACTTACATTTGTCTCATATTCTTTTGGACAGGTGTACAAATGAAATTAGGATGAAAGCCATGGAATGTCGCTTGAAAGCCACTGTGGCTTGGAAATGAACTATAACGTGTTGTAACGTGTCTAGACACGTCCGAAACCAAAATTGACGCCCTTCTGGGGTCATGATGTCACTTCCGGTTGGTCACGTGTCCTGCCCTAGTACGGTACACCTGCTGCTCCACTTCCGAATTACCCTCCTACATATTCCCACTACTTACGTAGTAATCAAATATTGTCGATTCTAATGACATGACACCAGTGGACCAATCAATGAAACTAAGGTATGTGAAGCAGAAATCAGTGTCAGTTGAATGTGAGATGCAAACGATAGAGCAAGACCACACCACTAAAATCATAGACATTTTTTTTCTATTTGTTGTATAATACTTCTTAAAAGGAAAAACAGGTAAAGAATGAAGCGATGAATAAAATAACTTTTGGGGTTTATAGTTTTGGCATATTTTGTTGTCTTGGGTTACTACCAGAAAAGTTAAAGTTGGTCCCTAAACAATGGTTGATGCAAGCTAGTGTGCCATCGATTGCTAGCTGGGAAAGAAAAATTTACCAGCTTTCACCAGTGTCTGTGATTATAGCATCATTCTCACTTAGTGGTCCTTAATTCTTGCCTGTTGAAATTAGTTGATGGAAACAGGAAGGAAGCAACAAGGCTTAACAAAGACTGAATTCCATTAGAAATGACAGAATGTCTGTTGTCACATGCACAACATAAGGGGTTACAACGAAAGTAGCAAATAACAAACTGTAAAAAAGAAGCACAAGAAGCACAAGAAGTGCTTTTCGACTTTTAAACGTGGTCTTTATCAAATCTACATCTTGTTTCTTAAAGCATATGTCGTAGGATGTACAATGGTCTAATCTCATCCAAACTGCAAAAAAGTTATTAGATTACAATTAGTGGAGGTATGAGTTCACAGTAGCATAACCTGTACATCTTAATCAGTAAAAACATTTGGTTGGCTTGTTGGTTTAAATTTATCTTTTATACTGTGGAAGTAGGAAGGCTAAAAAGGTGTAGGAGCTCAGGAAATCAATCCGAATTTCATTAAATCTTATTTTCATAGTTCTCAGTAACAGGTCTTCCATCGAAAAAGGGAAGCTTCCCCTTTCCATACTAACTTGTTAAAACGACTTTTTTTAAAGTGATTGTTAGCTTTGGAAAAATAGACTACAGACACAACCCTATTTCCGTTGTCGTTTGCCCTTCAATGTTGTACTGCCTGAGTGGGATGTGAACTGACTTGAATCAGAAGGTCCTATTCTTTCACAGGCATTCTGACATATACGACCAAAAGGAAAAGGAAATATGTTTGGGTCTGTGTTAATTTATTAGCAAATGCGGTAGCCTTTTGCTGCAAGGTTTGACCTAGGTCTTCCATGTTAAAGTTGAATTTAAATACTGAATCTTTGCTGTCTTTCAATATTTTCCACTCAAATTTGATATAAATAAGCTCATTCGGTATTGGTCAACAAGTGTGCCGACATTTATTAATATCCGATTTGACACCTAAGAGATCTGGATTGAAGCTGAAATAGTGATGCTCATTTTTGACTTGTAATTCTTTGACTTTGGACACACTTATACAGTTTGCCATACAGACTAAACCATTATCCTAGAAAACTGGTTTTTAGCTCATTATACTGAGACTCTTCTGGTGGTGTACCCTTTTGCTAATTGCAATTTTAGTGGGCGAGCCATTCTGGAGTTACGGGGTCCTGAATCATTGGTTTCATTGTTTCACATTGTTTTAAACAAAAGTATAAAGCATTTTGTTTGATGCTAGAAATGGCGGAAGCCAACTCATCGCTGAGAAGAGTAATGGCAGGAGGCAAATCACTTTTAAGGTTCTGAATTTCCGTTACCAGAGTACCAATCTGAGAATAATTTACCGTGTCTTCAGAGTTTATACCTGCTCCAACTTTAGTTAAACGCTTATTTTGCATGTTGTAGTTGTTTTAGGGGGTGAAAAGATATCCTAGTCCCGGCTGTCCTCTCGGACCGACTCCCATCACTTCACCCTCTTCCCCCTCGTCCTTTTCAATGCTTGTCCAAACTTATTGACTGACATCCTTTTTTTAAATACGAGAAATTTTTTAAAATGTACCAATGAGGCTTATTTTTAAAATTTCTTGTATATGATAAAAGGGAGAACCACACAATAAATAATTAACTTCAAAATGTCTCAACCATCCTGGCAAACGAATCTTTCCAATCTCTTGCAAAACAACTTGCTGAAAGTTAAGAATGACAAAGGCACAAAGATTAACAATGGTGTAAAGTTTTTCTTATCCCCATCCATTCAGTTTCAAGATTTAAAGGGTCCGGGGACTCCCGTTTCGGACGAAAAATCGAAATATAAAGGGTGGCTATCACCCAGCGACCCGAAAACGGTACATCTGTAAAAATCTAGTGATCGAGTTTGATGAGCAAAAACCCGTGTACTTTACTATGTTCGAATATCCCAATTCTATGCACGCAGCATACCCCTGTTATGCCTCTTGCAAAAAGGTGAACGAAGGAGACAAACCACTCTGTCTTAGAAATTGGGTGTACGAAAACATTCACAAAACTAGAGGAAACCTTAACAAAAATCTTATCGACAAACCCATTTTAACTTGCCATCTTATAACGCTTTAAACTTGACGGAAGTCACTGGGATAATTACTGCAGTGTATGTCACTGACGATTCTTCCAGCAACGTGAAATTATGGTGCAACGTAGAGTATGGAGTAGCTCATTCATGATGTTTCCAACAACAAATTTACAGACTTAATGAATTAATGAAGACTTTATGGGTTTGGTAGCTCTGTAAACATCAAAAAACGTGTAAATAAAAAAGCTATGGAAATTAAAAATTATGACTTTTTCGTACCTAAGAAAGAGCCTAAAAATCATCCATTTCTACCTTCGAATATCAGTTGTCTAATCGTAGGACTCGCAAATTATGGAAAAACTAACTTACTCTTTAATTTCATCTGTTTATCAATTACAGTAAAACTTTATGTCAGTCAAAGTACAAAGCTTTGCAGTCTATAGTTGGTGAAATTGAGGAAAAAATAGGATGGAAAGTCGCTTTTTTTCACGATTCTCAAATTGATTTAATTCCACCCAAAGAGCTGAACCCAAAATATCGAAACCTGATTGTTTTTGACGATTGCCTTTTGGACAAGCAAAAAAAAACATCGAACGTTACTACACTCAAGAGAGTCATACAAATGCTGATGTTTTTATGGCAGTCAGTCCTACACGATAATTCCTAAACAAGTAGTTCGAGACAATTCAAATTTATTAATTCTTTTTCCGGTAGATGAGTTAAATTTGAAACACGTTTACAAAGTTCACGTTGCCCCTGACATGAAATTTTCAGACTTTAAAACATTGTTTCAAAATTGTTGGAAAAAGCCTTACAGGTTTTTATCGATTAACAAAACGTTAAAGCAGGGGAGATATAAACCTTTTTGCCTATTAAACAAAAGAATGGAAACAAAACGAGAAATCGCAAAACTCAAAAGACGTTTAACTAAAAAGTTTTCAAATCAACGTTTGGGTGAAAGAGAACAAGAGGAATCGCTACAAGAGTTTTTTAAGCCGGTAGTAAGCGCCCTGAAACCGAGACCGGTCCTCGATGCAGCCATGCAAACTACGCCGATTAAACACACTCTAGCCACCTAAACTATCCTAGTTAAACGTTACTCCTAGTGATGAGACATTGTCAACCCCTCTCGATTACAATCGCACCGAATATTAAACTCCAGCTGCTCAAGCTCCTATGAAAATCACGTTGCCCCTGACATGGAATTTTAAGACTTTAAAACATTGTGTCAGAATTGTTGGAAAAAGCCTTATGGGTTTTTATCGATAACAGAACGTTAAACGAGGGGAGATATAAACGTTCATTTTTGCCTATTAAACAAAAGAATGGAAACAAAAGGAGAAATCGAAAACTCAAAAGACGTTTAACTAAAAAGTTTTTAAATCAACGTTTGGGTGAAAGAGAACAAGAAGAATCGCTACAAGAATTTTTTAGGCCGGTAGTAAGTACCCTGCAACCGAGACCGGTCTTCGGTGCAGCCACGCAAACTACGCCGAATAAAAACACTCTAGCCACTCAAACTATCCCGATTAAACGTTACTTCTAGTGAAAACACATTGTCAACCACTGTCGATTTCAATCGTGCCGAATATTAAACTCCAGCTGCTCAAGCTCCTATATGCGAATTCCTCCCGAGTTCAAAACATAATACGTAACTACGAGCACTGGTCCTAAACTCACCCTTGCATATTCTGCGGCGTAAGCAAGGCGAATTTCTACCCCGCCGGAACTCCCTAACATAGTCACTCTAAGGTCCCTCAATAGTTTGTTACTTGGTCAGAACATTGGAGACACTGCTAAATATTTCTTGATAAAATTTGTCAAAAATCCCAAGAATACAGACCCAGTTTTCAGATTACAGTATGACAGGATAATAGGTGAGCTGACTTTTGGTAATAAAGTGGCTAAAATTTTTGAGAATGACATAGTTGTCGAGGGGCAGCAATACCCGAGGATACGTGGGCTTTGGAATTTGATAGTTTTCAAAGACGTGAAAGAAACTTCCCTCGAGCCAGAAGTTAAAGCAGCTTATGCAGCCATGTTAAAAAATACCAACGCTATTTATTACAACAACGACCCAAATACTCGTAAACCCATATCTAATCGTAGCGCCAAGTACAGGTCTATTATCGCTCCGATTTGGGAACACATGAAGAAACATAGTTTAAAAAGTGCGTATCAGGCTCGATTCCAAATATTATAACGATCCTAATGACTTGGTAAAGAGACTCAGGCTTTTGTATAAATCTGCTTTGGCCAGCCTTGACTGACATAGAAATGAGATGGTCGAAGTTTTATCAGAATCAATGGAATCAAAAAAAACAAAGAACAATGGAATCAAAAAAATATTAAAAAGGGAACTGCGTCAAATGTAAACATTGAACTTCTAATGGACACGAGCTGTCCATTATCATCACCGCAAAAAATAACAGACAGATGCAGGTTGTATTTTGCGAGGTGTGCGGGACGAAAAGAGCTTCTTTTATCAAGTCTGGGAAAGGAATTGTAAACAAACTCATAGATAAGTTACCTCTCGAAATGCATTTGCCGGGGTACCAATACAGCAGTCCGGGGACTAAACTTGAAAATAGATTGGCTCGAGGAGAACCGGGAATTAATAAACTAGACGAAGCGTGCAAAGAACACGATATCGCTTACTCTGAGAAACCGCTAGTAGAAGAAAAGCTCAAGCTCAAGAAACGGAGGAGCAAAGAGTGGCTAGACTAGAGAAAAAAGCCGCTATTAAAAGAAAAATTCTAGAAAACGAAACGGAGGATGAAAGAAAAATTAGACTGGAAAAAAGACGAGCTCGTGAGACCAGATTATGATAATCTCCGAGCCACGTGGATTAGGCCTACTAGGGAAACCACGTTAAAAAATACACGCCGTATGCTTTAACTCCTGGGTGGAGTGGAAAAAAGCATCCAATTTTGAGATATTGATAATTCAAGAGTTCTCACAATGCGAAAGCTCAAAAAGCATTTGAAGACCCCTACTAATATTGCTAATTCGTCATTTTCAAGCTTTGAAGCATTTTAAAGTTATCAAAATGAGAAAGCTCAAAGAGCAGTTGCACGAGCTCCAATTTTGGGAACCCCAAAATTGTTACAAATTAGTCATTTTCACACTCTGAAAGCTTTTGAGAGTTCTTACAATGCGAATCTCTCGTGAAGCACTACTCTTTCGGATGATGTCACTTCCGGTCACGTGACCTTCACACTCGGACGCATTCAGTTAACAAAAGGTCTCGTGTAGCGAAAGGACATTTTTGGTAGCAAAAGGACACTGATGTAGCAAAAGGACAAATTTTGGTAGCAAAAGGCACTTTGCCATGAGTGACCTCGACCCACTTTGACCTCGATCCATTTTGGCTATGGCCAAAAAAAAGGACTTTCCCACCCTCCTCCAGATCGACGAAATAAAAAAAGTGGGTGCCACCATCTTGGAAAATGGCCGCACTTCCGGTTCGCATGGGTACTGCCATCTTGAATGACGTCTCTACCGTGGGCGCTGCCATTTTGGATGACGTCACTTCCATGGGCGCCGCCATCTTGGAAAATGGGCACTGCCATCTTTGATGACGTCAAGAAGGTAGCAAAAGGACTCAAAAAAGTAGCAAAAAGGACTTTCCCACCCTCGTCCAGATTGACGAATGTGCGCCGCGGAAGTGATGTCACGGGGGGTGGAGGGGTGGGTGGGTCCTCATATCGTCAATTACCACTCCTGCCATCTCGAATCAAGTAGCCATTTTAAAACTACCATTCCAAAACGCCATTTTGGACACTAAAAAATAGGCTTAGTGTCCAAAACCAAAAAACTAATTAAAAGGTGAAATTATATCCACGAATAAATTTGGAAAAAAACCGAAGGCG
>JAHWFP010143384.1:103164-117006 GCA_023313725.1 Lithobius niger | reverse complement strand
AATTAAGTTGCATGGACATCCGTTAATTAGGCTGCTGCAAGTGGTCAGAAAATTATGCAACTTCAAATGAAAGCAAAATTACTCACATTACACACTTTTGTTGATCAATTACACATTTAATCGATTAGTTTCCTATTGTGCAACAATTAAATGTTTTTCAAAATCAAATTTGAATAAAGTGTTAGTTTTCACCATGTTCACTGACCACTGTAGAAAAAAATGAGACTTGACATAAGTAAGTTCCTTACGCCCGTGACACCTCATGTTCCTTGTTTACTGACACATTACTGACTAAATGTTAGCAACAAGCAATGTTATAGGGAGTCACGTTCACGGTCGCATTATCGCCAAAGACACCTTGCTGACACTCCCCACCCACCCCAACCCTAAAAAAACGGCGCCAAAAAAAAACATAGTTATTTTTTAAATATAATTTTCTTTACGTCTTTATACTGTTTAGACACATTTCAGAAAGTATAACTGCTTACTGTAAGTTACTGCAAGGGTATCAAGGAAGGAACAGGAGGGTGAGGGGAAGAGAGACATGCTAATGGTGTTAAAAGACAGAAAATTCTGACAACACAAAACGTTCCATAGCACTGTTGCTTTAGAAGACATATAAAAGTTAAGTTTCAAAAGTTCCGCCAGCTTTTGATCTTGTATAACTAATTCATCCATACGTTAGCAGATCGATTATCAATCTGAAAAGAGTGACAATGCTAGCATGAGTATTTTATGCCATTTTTTGTTTTGCGCCCCTTTGGCCAGGTTCCCCGGAGCTCTGCTGCTCTTGTCAAAGCCTAGCTACGGCCCCGGTACATTCACAACATGAATGGAAAGCTCTCATAAAATTAAGCAATTGTGAAGAGATTACTGGTTAATTGGCTGGTAAATAATGCACACTATCACTCAAAATTTGGAATGATTTTAGGATGGTGCTAATACTGCAATGGGCTTTTTAATCTACTGGGTTGAACTACAAAATACTTTACACAGAAAATTAGCTCCCTGCTGTGCTAAACTTGGCTGAAATATGTTGTGTAGGAAATTAGCCTCTTCAAAAATTAACTCGTTCACGAATTGTGGATTTCAGAGAGAGTAATGAAAGAGCATTACAGCAGACTCTCGAAATAACGAACCTCCGAATAAGAAATGTCTCCCTATAAAGAACAATTTTCAAGCATTTGGTTGGCCAACTTCTGTTCACATGGTTAGAACACCTCTATACTATAAATAGGTGTTCTCTATATAAAAAATCATTGAATTCACAATAAGACAAAAAGGTAAACCTGAATCAAAACCCTAAAATGAAACTTTTCTTGTCATTGAACAATGTAAAACTACAGTTTATGCAATCCACCCACTACAATCAAAATGTCTATACAAAGAACCATTTTTCAGTGTTGTTAACATATTTTCGTGTACTGTAAACCACAAAAAAAAACGAATTTACGAAACATTGTATCCGGTAAGAAATCACTGAATTCACAATACAACATAAAAGGTAAACCCAACTCACAACCCAAAATTGAAACTTTTGTTGTCGTTGAATAATCTACAGTTTATGCACACTGTCTTCGCAGTATAATCAAACTGTAGATGTAACTTGATTTTGTTTGTCAGGTTTTTACACTCTTTATAACGATTTTGGAATTACTTCACTTGCAGTTAGCAGCAAACGTACTTTCCATATTATGAACTCTGCATTAGAACCATTTTTTGGTGCATTGGCTTGTTCGCTATAAAGAAAACCTACTGCAGATACAATCGTTTAGTAAGGCAACTTTTTAGTCACAAACTCTGTAATTTGCAAAATCAGATGTGTTAAAGGAAAAGACTTAACAACTTTTTACGTGGCCAGGTGAATACAACTTCCGTACCGAGGTTAGCCGGCTGTGCGACAAATTCTACAAAATAGGTTATTTAAAAATAAAACAGCTGCACAAACCTTTTTTTTTTTGTATTTCTTCTTCAGTCATGCTTCAAATGACTCCAACTTCAAAACTGTCTAAACACATAGTGTGACTTATGCACTTTAAACATTTACGTGTTTATACAAGAAACTGTTGTTGATAAATGTATGTGTGTAAACAGTTCTTTAAATGCTCAAGAATGCAATAAATAATAATAACAATAATAAAATGCCTGCTTGCAATGAACTTTAAAAGGAAAAGGCTCAAAAACAACTTTTTCCGTAGAAACACACACATGGTCATTAATTCAAAAGGATAATGATACTGAATAACAAATTATGATCCTATTAGCTACCCAATACAATGATTATGGTTTACTGTTCAGTCAAATAAACAAGCCGCATTTCTGTCCTGCAGCAAGTAAACCAAAGCTACTTGAAACTCTGAACAGAATACATCAATTTATTTTTGTACATAGGAATTCAAAAACTAGACAGCAACATTATTACTACTACAATGATTCAAGGGACAGAAGCATCAGCCATCAAAAAGATCATCACAAATGGATAACAAAAGGGCACTACTAAGCTGGTAAGTACCAATACAGAAGTAGAACAGGTTGTAGTTTTCTCTGCCTATTTTCTACCTAAACGTTTGGTGAGACACTCACACAAGGTAATTTATATCAATAAGTTAGGCTGAATTTGTATTTAGACAGAATGAAGTTTCTAATGAGTTAGTCAAATATTGATGTATGTGTGCGTTTTATTATTAGTAGAAGTGATGTGATGTCGCTCCTCAATGTTTTACTTGAACGGCGGTTCCTTTTTAACTATACAGTATATTTTGTTATTTGGAACATCACATTGTCTTCATACACGACATAACGTAAGAACACAAAGAACATATTTAACTTGTACATAGGAAGACACAGTTAAAGAGGAAACATACACAAAACTTCAAGAAAAAACATTAATTAAATTCATGAAAACAGGCAAGTAGGGAAGTATTATTTGGTCCCGAAGTATTAAAGGAAAGGTTACTATCGTTTTTAAACGCAAGAAAAGTCTATTCCACGAGCACGGTAAATAAACAAAGATACAAATCTATTTTCATTACCAGTAAACACACACACATATCGTCGGGGTTCCTGCATGTTAAGAATAAAAATGAATGTAAAACATCTTACCCAACTAGTGGAATTCATTCAAAATTCCCCATATTTCACCAGCTGAGGACGGCGTGGCTTCTTCAGAGGAGTTTAAAACATGATGATTAGTTGATGACGGGTGAAGATGAAGTGGTTTGTTTGCTTGCTGGGTAGAAGTGGAAGGCTGCATCGGAAATGAAAGTGATGGATATGGCAGATGTCGGATGTTGTTAAAGGCTCCCTGTTGAAGGTTGATGATACCATTTAAATGCTGTGGGCTGTTTCATGGGCTAATCTGGTTGAGTGAACATTTCTATGCAGAGGCTTGATACCAGTTTGATGTACGGCTGTGGCTTGTGGTTTCTGTAATTCTTTCATCCTTTCTTTTAATACAGAAAGAGGGTTATTTTTAACTTTGCATGACTTATGACATGTCAATCCTTTTATTCGACCTTTTCTCGGTCAGTAAGTTCTTTTTTAGAGCTTTTATTGAGATTGCATTTCTTGTTCTTATGCGTCGTTTCATTTTTGTCGCTGTTAGCTACACAAGTGTCTACTGCGAGATTCAAGCTCTGTCCCTGGGATTCCGGCTCGTTCTGGTCCTTTTAACCTGGGACTGTCAGTTTCGACCTGTTAGTTAAGTCATTTTTGTCTACAATATTTACCTGTAAATCTTTATTTTTTTTTCGAAATCTTTATTTTTTATGGATCGTTCGTTTTTGGTTGCTTGCAATCTGAATTTTCGTTCGGAACGCGAGAGAATAGTGTGTTCCCGCGTCGCCGGATGGCAGTACAGTCGCGACCGGAGAAGTATTGTTCAGTTGCGAGACCTGTTGCGCCAAAATTATTTCTTTGCCCAACATTCCTGCGAAACAAAAGAAACTGCTTCGATAACAACGCGCAATAGCTCAAATGACAGACTTACAAGTCTAACATTCAGCATCATTGACAAGTAAGGAATTTAAATAATAAAATAAAATTCCATTCTTAAAAAATGTATGAGAATACACAATAAAATGGATTAAAAAAATACAATTATTTCTGGCCTAAAAAACTTCACTGAAACCATATGTCTAAAAAGTCAAGGATTTTGCGCGACCGAAAAGCCGACGGCAAGATGCAAAGAGTAGGCCACGTGGATGATGCTCCGTAATACTAGGCTAAAAGCAGCCAACAACAGAGTCAATGCAAAGAAAGGAATTCAAGAAATTAACCATTACAATTCCTCGGTACTATAATCAATTAAATTTAATCAAGATACAAGAATAAACGGGTTACAAATAATGAAACTTATTCTGTATTAATTTTTACAAAAAAAAACCAACAGCCTCAAAACAGCCAAGGATTTTCACGCGACAGAAAACCAGCCAGCAAGATGCAGAGAGCAAGGTGCAGGTGCAGAGGCAAGAGGCAATGTACAAGTATTAAAATACTGAATGAAACTTCAAATTGATTAATAAAACAAAGGAAGAAACATAAAGAAATCCATTAACGAAAATTAAAATGGTCCACAAAGAATCTACCAAGACAGGACAAACAAAGAGATCGTGCAAACTATTACACCTTACACATTCAGGTTAATTAAGAACGTCAACAATCTCCTTAAAAATATACGTCAGGCAAAATTGTGTGTTCCAGCGTGTAAGGGGTAGTTAGTACCCGTTTTAATTTAAGTTAAAATGCTGGTACCCCAGAAGGGGGAGGGGGATCATGACGATCCAATACTTTTTCAAGCAAACACGGTATCTCTTCAACCAATGGACCGAATCGACTTTAATTAAATCCAAGCCTTGATTATTATCTTTCATTCTGCGAAAACAAAACTTTGAAATCTGGACTCAATCTTTTTTAAATAACACGAATGTGGTACGCAAAAATCACCACAACGAAGACAACTTCCGGTCGTCCATTGAAAATTAAAACTATACATTTGTAACTATTTTCTTAGGCATAAAGCCACCAGCTTAATTGTATTTTAGGGGAAAGGTGTCGCTTAATGCCCAGGCCTTTCCCACATACATATTAATCTAAAAACTTTGTCATTTAAATTTGAGAACCATAATGTCACGAAATGCGCAATTGTTTCAAAGTTTTTATCTTATTTTCCCTACAACCAAGAAGTATTATTAATTTAAATACGTTCTAGCATTAGCTGGTTGTAACCCAAACTTGATTTGCACCATAATTGCATTTATTTAATTTAATCTTTTTAATTAAATAATGCTACCTTCGTCGTGGCCTTTTCAAGTGAAACCACCGATGTTTTACTTAATAATTTTTATTTAACCTTAATTTCTTTCAATATAACTCAACAGTGATTTCTGAATGCAAACTAATGTCTTTATCACGACTGTATCCTTTTATTAAAATGCGCTTATATATATATATATATATCAGCGCTATTATACCAGGCTCTAAGCCAATCAGAGGTGCCTAGCTCTCCTACGCGTCCATACTGGGTAGTTGAATCCGACCCTCTTGCTATAAAACCAACCTGGCACTCTGCCTCTCTAGCATAGCTCACTGACAAAAGCCAGTCACTATGCCGGTCAGGCGATGGACAAGTCTTCAGTCAGAGTGTTGCCAGGCAGGGTAAGCTAACAATCTTCTTAGCTAGTTTAATTTTAAATGTGTTCCTTTAGGTTCTATTTCTAAATTTATAGGTTTTAAACTTAAATTTGACTGTTGTCTTTTGAACTTCATAGGGACATATGTTTTCGGCTATTTAAAGTAAAGTCTCCCCATGAACTTAAGAGTTTCAGGTCCCCTTCCTAAAAACTGGCGTTTCAATTTTTTTAACGAGTTTTAGATCCACTAAATCATTTCAGGTTGTTAACGAAGCAATAGTCCTTCAGCAGTAGATCCAACAACTAGGGAGATAGTTGGGAAGTGAAAATTATTAACTTGCACTGCACGGTCCAGTCACGTAAACAACTATTTTGTAATTAGTGTGATGCTGTTACAACTTGCGAGAACAAACACTCATTTCTAATCGAAATTGTTTTGCTGTAAACTTCTGTGAGTTTATTTGTTTCCTTAGGAAAACAGATTTAATATAAATCGCTGATATTTTTATTCAAAATGCCTTTTTTATTATAAACAAACTATGTAATTGTTTGATCTTGTCATTTATTAAACTAAGAGTTTGTTTTTGACGTTTGACTCCGTGACGATTATAGCTAGAGTTTAAATGTTAGGAAATTAATTATTTATCACTCCTGTAGCTTTTAACTTAAGTCCCACCACGGTGGCAGTGATATCATTGACTTAATTAAACCTTTTAAAAACCCAGGCTTCTGGCGCTCTATTCCCCCATTGAGCCAAAGACGAACTATGTTTGTTTAAAAGGTCAAACTACGCAACCAAAAGTAACTAATACCTCCGCAACTGTAAACCAGATGTCAGTGGTTACAACAAGTAACTCACCGTTGTAGCAGCCACCGCTACAATAGCTCATCACAGCATGACAGAAAATATACTTACGGCTATCCACTCCACTTCATCCATAAAGCAAAGCAAATGAAGCCAAGATGCATAACTTGCCATGCATTTTATTAATGAAGGCCATACTCCAAACTGGGAGATTAGCCCTCGAGATAGCCCACATCCACTTAAATAGTACCATCAACTTCTAACAACTTTCAACATCCGGCATCTCCTACCATATCCATCACTTCCGTTTCCGATGCAGCCTTCAACTTCCAGCCAGCAAGCAAACGAACCACTTCACCTTCACCTGTCACCAACTAATCGTCATGCTTTAAATTCCTCTGAAGAAGCCACGCCGTCCTCAGCTGGAAAAATACGAGGACCTTCGAATGAATTCCGCTACTTGGGTGAGATTTTTAACATTCATTTTTATTTTTTTTATTTTCACTACCCTTAGGCTTGCCTGAGAATGGAATCAGACTGCTGACCTTTGGGTTAAAAGAGTGATGTCGAACAATGCCATACTGGAATGAACGAGGCCTGTTAAAACATCATTAGCAGTTTGGAATTTGACTGTACCGGTGATTACAGTGGTATGGACATGACATAACAGAAGGAACGACCAATGACTAAATGACTATGTGAAATAGGTTTGCAACTATCCTTGTAAACCTCCCTAAGCTGTGTTTTAGACTTGTTGATTTTAACACAAAGTTTTAATTAACATCATTTCAGTGCAACGTTACGTCTACATACATTTCATTAAATAAATGGCACATCTTTTATCAAATACAATGTTTTAGAAAAAGCGAATAAACAGTTCTCCTGTCTACATTTTGTTTGGAGTACGGTCATACAGAGACATAACCAGCATGTCACCTTTCAAGTAGTGTGTTTTCCAAATATGCACCCTAGTGAGGTGGGCAGTTGTGTTAGCATTTACACATTTTAACTGTTTAAACATTAAGGACTGCATTCAGGCTTAATTCGTTTTACCTAGGGATCTAAACCCAAGCAAAATTGAAGGCTGAAGGTTAGAACTTGGGCAGTATCTGGCTTCAAACCTCTTTCTTTCTTGTTCAATGAAAACATGCTTGGTACATGCTTTCACAGAACTACCTTTCAGAAAAACAAAATCGTAACATTCGCACACTTGAAGAGAGTGTTTGAAACTTGTATCGTCATTCTCATAAATGAACCGACCTTCAAATCCAGTTTTTAGTTTCACTGTAATTGGCTGGACTTTTTAATCTGACCAATAGATGAGCTGTTTTATTCAAAATGATAATGTTATTTGAGCCACATTCGGGTGCTCCTATCTTAGAACCCACGGGAGCAATTGGTTTCTTTAAAGGGTGAAATTAGCCAAAATGAATAAAGGCACAAATTGGTGGACGATGGCAATAACCTGTGTTTTGTCAAATAAGGCAGTTCTGGCCACCTTCATTTTTCCATCCTTTACAGTTAAGTTTAGCAGATTTTTAAAAATTAATTTCTGCAATCTATAGCAGACAGTTAAAGCTGTAAATCTGAGGTTTTACTTCTCACCTAAAATACTTACCTCTTTCGGAGCTGAACTGTTAGGTTCAAGCGCCATTATGTCTTAACCAACCATCAACTTTAAAGCACGAGATTACGCCCGCTACCGCCAGTTGACGCAACTGCCATTCTCTGCGCTCAACAATGCGTCCCTCTATTCTTTGTCACTTCTGTTCGGGCATGTATGAGACAAACATCTTGTTTCAGAAAGCGCACGTTTCTTGTGCCATTGTTTGATTGACAGAAAATGTCCACTTGCACTAAGTCAGGAAAACTGCTGACACTCGGAGTGTCATCATTGTAGTCTGTTTGACTTTAAAACCAACCCGTGTAAAATAGTTTGTGCCTTCTACGGTGTGAAAGGAATCGAATATTTCTTAAGACTTGGGCTAAGTCCATTAAACGCAAGGAGCAGCGTGAAATGAAACCGATATCGTGGATTCAAACAACCAAGAACAAAGGACGAGGCTTGGTAGGAGGATTTGAAAGATCGTCAGAGAAACAGGTTGTATTTTCGTTTACTTATTTTATTCCTGATGCGGAGAATTCGAATCCCCCTTTCTGCCCCTCCCCCGTGTTAGAAAATGCGAGTACCACTGCTTCAGTATTGGAAATAAGTTCGGCGATGTTGGTGGCTATCACGAGTAGCGTAGTTTCAAAATATGAAAAGTTAAAAGGGAGCTGAAAAAAAAAAAGGATTTTCAGGTTGCAGCAGTCATTTCTGTTTTTGTAATTGGTTCTTAAACTATTTCTGAAGTGTTGGCATGCATAGCTAATATGCCACCCTTCGCGCTCTCACAAAAAATGATGAGACTTGTCAGAAGAAGACGGGGGGAAGAGGGGTTCAAGGAATTACATTTAGCACACATGTAAATGTTGTACAATCATCCTTGCATGTTTACAGATGTTAACGAACAGTGCCATGACTCTTATGCTGAAGAGTCTGAAGTGATTTTGGTTAAATAGTGATGGGAACCCTTTTACCCCCCCCCCCAACTGCTTCCCTTTCACCTCCGGGGGAAGGGGGAACTCGCATAATAATAATAAGCAGAATGTAAGCATACAAAGGCCCCAGCTTTGTGTAACGTTTGTTAACTAAGTGGAACTTAAGCACTATAAAGAGAATGTACACGTACAAAGGTCCTGGCCTCTTGTGACGTTCGTTGATAAAGTAAATGGGGCTCAAGACAGCAGTATAATGATGATGGTTATGGTTGTGTCGCATGACAGAAGTTCGTGTGGCGTGTCAATTGAGAATTACACAGGGAGCGTAAACGTGCAAAGGCACCAGCAGTGACGTTTGTTGATTAAGTGGAGATTAAGACAGCACTGGGTGGACAAGCACATGGCCTTCGTACCCCGACAAACCTGTCGAGACTATGAGGATGGTGGCCTGGCCTGAGATCCACCAGTCTCAAAGCGTAACACAATTGCTGATACAGCTTCACTATGGCATTTTGACTACGTCAAGCAATATTCCTTAGTGTCACTCCACAGGAATAGGTGATGATATGCAAATGCAGTAGCGTCACAAGTGAGTTTGCCACCTTCTAAACCCAGCCGCGGCTCCTCAGCGTGGCGCCGTCACCCGTATCCCCCCCCCCCCCACATCCATCACACTAACGCAAAGGAAACGTGTCGTCAAGTCACTACCAAACTTAGGGCTGCCCGCATCTATCCTACCTGAGCAGAAGGATATTAAAATGCCTCTCGAGGTGCTACACTCCAATCGAAAAGGTTCGGACAGTTATTGCGAAGCCTGTACTGAAACAAATTGCCTTCTACTAGGCGTGCTGCATTTGATGAGGATCAGAATAGAGATGTAGTAGGCCTAATGTTGCTTGGAGGAGTAATGCTAAATTGGAATTTCAGGTTATGAAAATATTTTATTACATTAATTAAATAAATATTTTATTCCATCATTAAGAATGCCGAATTAACCCGTAGAGATTACAGGGTGGTCCACAAAAAACTGACGACCCAAGATTTTTTAAGGCAAACTTTTCTAGCACCCCTCAGAACCAAGAGAGGACAGAATCTTCCCGTTTCATTAGATTTGATTTCTGTCCTATCCTGGTTCTGAGGGGTGATAACTAGAAAAGTTGGACTTGGAAAATCTTGAATCGTCAGTTTTTTGTGGATCAACCTGTATGTACGTATTTTTGTCTGTGTTCGCATTCGAGCACACAACTTAGGTGGCGGGTTAATACCTCAAAATTTGCCTCCGAGAACAAAATTGTTCCCGAGCACCAGCAGAGGACAGAAACCACTACATCAGGTAGCTTGTACCGAAGACGAGAATGTATACAGTAACCAGTAAGAGGGACGACTCATGCCTGTCCAGTGCCTTGCAGTTCTGTACGTGTGACTGCGGCGTTGGTTCGCATCAATAGTTTGCTCCAAAAATTACGATAGGCATGCTCCAGTTGCGGACGCGAACTTGAGACCGGTGTCATGCAATTTATTATTAGCTCCCTTGGGGCACGTAGCCTTGTTTCTTGCAGGGTAGCCTACAGCGGTTCCATGAATGGCAGCCTCCTTTGTCCCCTTCACAGTGTAGCCCACTGACGTCGCTGTGCATGTTGGTGTCCCCCCCTACTACCCACGTTTCAAGGGCGGGCCGGGGGGGGGGGGGGGCATGTTGAGTTTGTAAGGTAGCAGTGAGAAAGGGTGATGAGACGTACCGTATGGCGTCCCAGGCCAATTCTCACATGGTAGTGAATAATTCTGGCGCTGCCTTGGTGACAAGTATTTCAGGCTTTGTTGGTTGATGTGGCCTGTAGTCTGATTGAAAACCTCTGTCCCAGTTGAGCTAGTGACAAATGGTGTAGGCATTTTTGAGCTCCTGATAGGACTGAATCGTATGTATTCAAAACTTGTCTCTTTCACCAGCTAACCAACATTCAGGTTTAGGCTGCTTCGATTATCGAAAGATTAAATCTTTGCCATCACGAGTAAGCCTATATTAAGGAAAAATAATACTTTCTTTGGTAATCTGAATGGAGGCGCAACGTATGAAGTAGTACTTCGCAGAAAATTTAGTTTCTCTGCATAATATTGCCAGGTTTGGTGAGATTAAGAATAGCACAATTTCGTGTCGTTTCAATGCCTTATTACAACCCCTAAATTTGTCACCGTTATTGTGCATTTACAAAAGAAAGCCTCATTTCTGTTTTTGCTGCCGTTTCTCTATACGTCAGCAGTCCTTTTTGAGCACGAGACGATAGGGAGTAGCATACCGAGGTCATGGTTATAGACGTACAATAATAGTTTGAATCATGAAAGCGAAGCATGCAAATACGCCCGGGTGCAACCAGCTGACCTCCAGATTGAACAAAGTCAGCTCTGAAAGAGGTAAATATTGTAGGTGAGAAGTAAAAATATAGGTTTACGCCTAAATATAGTTTTTACTTATCCTAAAATACTAACCTCGGCAAACCCACCAGCCTCCCTTTAGGTCGAGCCAGTTGGACGTAACAGAAGTGACGAGAATAGACGGGCACATTGTAAAACGCGGTGAACGGCAGTGGTGCCAACTGGCGATGGCGGGTGTAATTGCATGGCTGATGGTTGGTTAGGATGTAGTGGTGCTTGAACCTGACAGTTCAGCTCCGAAAGAGCTAAGTATACTAGGGTAAGTAAAAACTATGTTTAGGTGTAAACCTATGTTTTTCTCTTATTTTCTTTGGGTAATGAGGCGCGCTCCCAGAGCTGCTGTCAAGAGAGGGGTGGGGGGGGGCACCCCCCCCCCATATGAAAGGACAAAAAGATTTCCACAGCTTCTAGTGTAAGCCCTCTACCCTGATGTGTCGGTCTGGCATGAATTTTTACAGACTCCCTTCCAGTTATTTTAGAAGCTTTAATCGCCTTACTTCAAGGGACTGGAATGAGCTGTCTAGCTATGACACTACCAAAATTTAGGCATACCGCATTTACCCGGTTAGAAGCGCCGGGCGCTTAGGAAATTTTAGTAGAGGGTGCTTCTATCTGGAGGCAAAAAAACGTCACTGGTGCATACTTTAATACCAGCTGCTGTTGGCCTTCCAAAACATTTATTATCTTGTAATCGAAGGCAAAATAAAAGCTATTTTGCCTTTTAGTAACTACCTTTATACTGCATACTTTTTAAGGACGTTTCACATTTGTGCTGTAAATAATCAGCAGTGCACGCTGCTCATCCATGAAAAACGCCATTGCTATAGCACACGTTAAAGCAGTTTATCGGTTAAACGCTCCACGCATTCTTCTCTCATCATCATCATCATCTGTGCAGAACAGGAAATTGGACCAGACAGAGTAAGCGATCAACGATGCGATCATGGAGGAAGAAAGATGCGACGCTCAAATGCAGAATGAAATTGTCTGCTATTAATTAAAAGTTGATTTGAAATTACGATATCAACAATTAAAACAACTAAAATCTTGAAACGACCTACAAGTTTTCATGAATTATTGCAAGATGTGCGTGCAAAAAGTAGGAAAATTAACTCGGTTTTCAAATGATTAGTATCACTGCTGCTGCTGAGATCGGTAGGTGAAAGTTTAGGCTTACAAGGAAACGGGCCTATTTTTTGTTTTATGTGCAAAAAAACTCGCATATAACCCGCAGGCCCGATTTTTTATTTATTTTTTTAGGTTTGCATATTTTATGTAGGCTGTTATAAAATACGCTTGGAGGCTCTTATAAAATACGTTAATAAAAAGTGCCAAGATTTCATATGGGGGGGGGGGCGCTTCTAACTGGGTAAACACGGTAATTGGAAGGTTTATTGCATGGTATGCAAACTGCATTACTAGTTGATTAAAGTTTAATCAATCAGGAAAAGCTTGCTTTCTCGTGAAAGCCCACATACATCATACATAGACGCAATGGCATTTTGTTAGCTAATAATTTACTTGACGTATTATCAGGTAAGCATTATATATATAAAAAAAATAGCTGAATATTTACTGCTGGAAAAAATCTTACCATACCACAGATACTAATCGCAAACGAATCAGTCATGAGCTTGTATGATGGCGGTTTATTATGTCACTAAATAGAGCATATTTCTTGTCTCGTCACCACAAGCAATCTGCATATGTTTAATGTATTTGTCATGATAAATTACCTTTTATGACACTTTTACACAATGTTACATAATTAACACATCAATGAAACCTAAATGTCTACATCCCAGTTATTATGGCCACACATATTGCAGAGGTCGAGTTAGCAAAACTCTTTCATTTCTCACTTATTTACTGCCAGTCGTCCTTAGCTGCAAAATAAAACTATTCATCATCGTGATTGCTCTCTTTACGACTGAACAAGCGAATGCGACCTGAATGTTGTGTTGCACTACTGATGACTTCCATCCACCTAAAAGAAAAAAAAAAGATATAAAAATTACCAAATATAAAATAAAATAAGATTACGTATGCTAAAACAATACACAACTGGGAGAGGGTGGTTTTGCCATTTATTTTGAAAACCTAACCTAGGAACTACATCATGTAAGCTATTGATTGTCAAGCGTTCTGGGACGTTTCATTTTCAAAATAAAGAACTTTTCAAACCTTACTGACGGGTTATAGCAAGTTTAAAGGAGAAGATTACAATTGTAAAAAAAAAAAAAAATCAATTTGGCCATTTTGGAAAATTCAGCGAAAATAAACAATATATACAAAACGAATGCAGTTTTATTTTAATCAGCCGTGGTAATACGACCTTTCCATTAAACTAAATCAATTATATGTGAACAAAGAAAGAAATCACAAGGTAAAGCAAGCAGTCTGCATTAAAGACTGACCTTGTGAGGATACACAATA
>JAHWFP010143384.1:36812-83185 GCA_023313725.1 Lithobius niger | reverse complement strand
ATTTCCGATAATTCCTTCCATTTTCCATCCGGTGCCATGGTTAGAGTGTGTCAAACGCCGAGGCTAACCTGCCTACCAGACAACCTCCGAGGTTACCACAAAGTGGTACCCAAAACACTTCTCTAAACTGCCCCGCTCCCATTCCGGCAGTATGGCCGTGGACCCAAACCCAGGGTGTACTCCGGCAAAAAATATATTTCACCATAATGCATGGCTGTCTTACGAAAATACTAGCCAAACACACCACCATAAATGTCAAAAATTAAATCCACCTTCCCTTTTCCAAAGAGCAACGAGACAGTCTCCAGCACATCGAGTTGACGAAGGGACAACCTTATTTAACGGACAGCGGGACCCAAACCGGGAGTTGCCTATCAAACTCCAGTTTAATTTAACAAAATAATTCCCGACTTCTGACATTTTCTTAGAGTATCATTTTACTGCGGCTCAAGGTGAGTGCAGCAGTAAAATGATACGCCAAGAAGATGTCACGAGATACTAAATATGGAGGTAGGAATATAGAGTTGTGAAGAACTGCACGAACGTAGCCTTTCCCAAACAGATTGTTTCCCCCTTGATCAAAAAAGTCACTCTCCGAACTGACAGTTACCATGAACGAGTCATCAGATTAGCAAGAGAGTGAGGCCGTGTCTAAGCCACTAATCTAAACAACTCAAAACCAAACCAGATCTTGATTCCAATTCGAACAGTATTTGGTAACGTGCCCATATCGTCCCAAAGGTGATCAATTCGCACAACCAGAGTACGAAAGTTGTGTGTGGAACTTCTCGATCCAACTGAAAGAACGAGATGAAAGTTCCCCTGTAAGATTAACTAACGATAAAGAGATTGAACTTGTATAACGAAATCTCGCTTCTCCTAAAAGGTTTGGTTTTAAACTGCCTTCGAAAGAAAAATCTGAACCAATTTCAGCAGATGAGGGCTACGGTCAAAGAAAGATCACGCATCGGGGAAGGCTTTTCCACGAACAACGGTCATGAACAGGTCTACCGGTTGGGTAGCCTGCACCTAACTTATGAGGCATGAAAGCGGAAGCGGACGTGAACCAACGTAGACGGGAATTCGACCACCTAGCCATTATAGCCAGAATTGGGTTGGAATGAAACTGCAAACTGCAGGTGATACAACATTGCCAACGGGGGACCCCACAAACATGTTCTTCCTTCAGGCCTCCTGGGAGTGTTAAGAGATAGGACACCATGGTCAGAAAATATGGGAAAATTGGGCCCCCCGTTACCAAAACATGCGGCCAATGTCCCTAAGAAGTGAGGGGGGTGGGGGAGTCCTTTAATCCCTCTGTAACGGCGGCTACGCCCCTCTGGTGCCGGGTAGACGCTGCTGGTTGTGGTCAGTTACAGTTTCAACTCAACATACTTCTGGACTTAATAGTGACAGTTGTTTTGCTGCACACTATATCATAACATAGCATGACTAAACTTGGTTAAGAGTCCCAGCGTTCAATGGCTATGCTAGCAGTAATGTTTAAGTTAGCTACGGTATTTTCGCTGCCACCAAAGAGGATAGTGGATTTAACCGTCCTAAAATATCTTAAACACGTTAAATAGGAAAGTTAGCAAGACTTGGAGTCAGAGTAGCCTTGAACTTGAACATAAAAAAAAAAAAACTCTTGGTAATTTTTACATGATAAAAAAGTATATAACGATCAGTTTACTGGGACTGGTAGTCAAAACTAGGTTTGAATAAAAATTCAACTTGGCTTCGTTACATTAAACAAAACTGAATGGGTTTACATCAAAACCTTGGAACAGAGTATAGTATCAAAACTCTGAAACTCGGACTTAAACAAAATTTGGACAAGAGATTTAACTGTAGTGTCGCAATTGCAGTTACAAACTAAAGTTACACATTTATGAAGTCGAAATTGTGCATTAGAAATCCATCTAACGGTTTACTGTCTGAACACAATCTAAGTGCAGAAAAAACGTCACCACATTGTCCTGAATTAAGTTTAATAAAGAAAGCTGCATTTTTAGAAAGGCGTGTGTGAAACCCTTACATTAGTGGGGAGAATTAAAGAACCAAAGTGCCGAATCTAAATTTCCTCACTAAAACTGCCACAAAATTAACTTAAAGTCTAACGTTAAATTTTGAAATGAGAGGCCTAAAGAAAACTAAGTTTGTTACCAAACTAAACTGGCTACTACCTTCCCGGTATGGCTTTGCTGTGGTCGGACAACTTGAACTCCCAACGGCGATAGTAACCTCTGGCTTTTGGCTGTGAGCTATACTGACAAATTATTTGCGTGGGTATCTTTCATACCTGCTGGTCGGATTCTCATTTCGTGAATTGGACGCAGACACAATTTCGTTGGCAACGTTGCTTATATTTGTGACGACACACTAGCGTGTGTCTAGATACGCACGTCGGTACACACGTTGTCACTGTCCGAACTTTGGCCATCCAATCAGAGACGATGCCGACACTACTAACAATGGTTATAACAATACTTTCGTACTTACGCGTCATCCCACGCCATTCCTGTTACAACCCAAGGCTGGGGACCAGAAAAGGTATGCAGTTCATATCGTCCTGTAGCCATTCGTCTAATTTCATAGCTGGAAGCCTTTCCGTTATCTCGCTATCGATGAGAATTTCCCTGACAGAAATTTACTCACTTGATCGTGTACTCAATTCGTCCAATCATAACCGACTTACAGTGATAACACTTCAGTAGCTTTCGACAGCTACTGTGGTGTTTTCACTGTTAAGTTGATGTTCATTGGCTAAATTTAAAACTAAATCAGAAAGGCAATATCCTGTAGCTTTCACTGGTCGACGCAGTGTAATGCAAAACCGTGCAAAACATGGCAAGCGCTTTCTGAAGTTGATAAGCTTTCAGCAGTCACTCGCTTCAAAAGTTACACTATTGACATGTTACGATACGTTTGTTGAATTCATTTCAAATAAAAGTATGTATTTTCCTACCAAAAACAATCCAGAAGGCATTTCTTTCGAAATTGTACTGTGTCCTTCGTTAGCGTAACCTAGCAACGCCTGCAGTCTGTAACGGACATTGGCTCACCATCATACCTGCTTGTGTGCTTGAAACTGTGGTTGACTTTTGTTGGCGCTAAAATCATTTGTTGAATAACAAGAACTTTTAGGTTTTGCGCCAAAACCAGGGCGGACGTGCAGGATAACGTGGTCAAGTATTGTTGGCCATGATTGGTGAAAACTTTGCAACCAAGAACTGGATTGGTTGATGAACTCATAAGCTGATTGGTTGTCCGGTGGAGCTCTGGATCCGACCGGAGCATATAAAAGTCAGGGGCTTTAGAGTCTGGTGTTTATTCTCGTCAATTCTTGTGTTGAGAATGTTCATTAAATGTAACCCGAATCTTGTCAAGATTATTCCGTATTAAACAAGGTTTAACTACTTCAAGTTTGGCTTCTACATTGAACACACGTTACAGTTGGTGGCAGCGGACATACGCCGAACTACGAAGCCTAGCAGTTTCACCAAGAGTTCGATCACGAAATTGTCAGAAGAGCAGAAGTCAAGCCGGGAAAAAGTTGGTCAACAACGGAAAGAGAAGGACTGCAACCGTGCGGAGATTCAACGGCAGGGACGCAGCTCAAGCCAGACGTGGAGGGCAACAGTCCATGTTTGTAGATTTTTTCTACAAGAATATTTGCTGTTAGTGTGTCAAATGCTTTGCTTAAATCGATGAGCACTGCGCCAACAAATTTTCCATCATTTAAAACTCTTGTTACATTATTATTAATTTTTTCAAGGGCGTTGATGGTGCCGGTCCCTTTTCTATATCCAAATTGATTGTCGTTTAAAATGTTGTATTGTAATTACAATAATAATAATATTTTGCCACAGGGGCAGCAGGCCTGGCAAAGATCCAGCCTTGACTATATTTGCGAAGAGTCTATAATGAAAAGAGTTTTAAAATCAATTAGATGGATGAACTGTAATTAGCAGTAGTAGTAACTTTTATAAATATTAATAAAAAGAAAGTTCCAGCCATTACTGTTGTCCTTTTCTCCTCATAAACTTAGCCAATCATGTGAACATTCTGCCATGCGACTTAGACATTACCTATAGCAGGAGCCTATAGAAAACAACTAGGAGCGTGTGTCGGTAACTTCCACTACAGTGTTAAGTCAGGAGCGGCTACAGTGGTGTACAAATTTGTTACCAGAGGTCGCCACCTGCACGAGATGATGAGAGGTGTGCGTCACGTTCTCAATGTTAATTTTCGGTCCTTTGTTTTTAAACATTAAGTGTTTAACATGGAAACAATACCAAAGTAATAATAAAAAACTAAACAAACACATAATCAGTTGTTCGTAAGTTGCTCTAACCAACAATAGAATAGAGCGTTGCTTTCGTAGCACACGTCTGCTTCGCGTGCTAAGTTCAGTTTCGATTTTAGACAACTTGGCGCAGGTGCAGTATTGTTGCTCCTTCTGGCGTTAGAATTTCGTACTAAATTAGACGCTTCTAACATAGACCAGCCACACACGCTCCTAGTTGTTTTCTATAGGCTCCTGCCTATAGGTATTACAAAAACATGCTTACCAAAAAGAACATTCGTTGTTGGTAGCCTTTCTTGGACAACTTTTGCAAGCAACCTTCTCGGATGAACTCCTACAACATTAATTTCAACATGATTCAGAATTTTCAATGTGCTTTAATTATCATCACAAGTATCGACAGGGAAAAAAAAAAGCTGCACAGTACTTATATTAAAGCGTTTTATCAGCAATTTCAAGGCTAACACTCGATTGTGTAATAAGAAAAAAACTAAAATGTTAACACTTTTCAAAATTAGTTTTTACTATCCTAAAATACTGGTTAGAAATTTGGCCCTAAAATACTGTTTTATAGCCTACTTGACCTGTTACGTTGCTTACCAATGAGTCCAACACCATATAGAAATGTTCCTTCGCAGTTCATAAATGTCAAAAATATCGAAAATACATACAACTTGCAGGAGGAACGCATCACACACAGGGGTGGATCCACAATTCTGTTAAGGGGGTTGCTCTACCAAACGTCGGCGATATCCTTGAGTGATTAATTGATTTACTTGAATGTATGATGTTATTCGTCAATTTCTAACGGAAAACTTATGATCTAAAACGCTTAAGGTCAGACATCGTGAAAATAACTTAATTAAAGCCCCCCCCCCCCCCAGGAAGGGGTGCTGTACTTAGATAATTTCACGATTTCTGACCATAAAGCTCTTTTTTTTTTGGGGGGGGGGGGGCATTGGATCGTAGCTTTGCTGGAGGTGTTATTACGTACTTTACGGTATCATAAAAAATTAATTGGGGGAGTAGAGGAGGCGGCCGCACCATCCGAACCATGCTAAATCCGCCTCTGATCACACACACGTCCTCTCCCCACATTTTACACTTACAGAGACCCCTCGCAAGGTCATTGTCCCCGGGACAAGGCTATTTGAGATAAGTGCTGTTACAAGAGCTGGTGTGTGTTGACAGGCTGTAATGTCGAACACTCCACCCAAAAACAACTCGTACGTATTCACATTAATACATTGGTTACAAATCAGTAACTCAACAATTTACACTGTTTGTTAATATTTATCCAATATTCCCTCCCGTTCTTCTAGCATCTGCATTAGATTACATCAAGTACACTCTATAATAAGTTACTGAATATGGAAGAGCATAACCTATTCAGCTGACCTACGCTCAGCCATGCAGTAAGCAAATCTGCCACATTTATTTTGTAAAGTGCAAAATATCCCTTGTTGAGACAATCTCGCAAAAATATATATTTGATATCGATGTGCGTGGTTCTAATGTTTTCTATGGCATTGCGAGCAAAATGTATTGCTGACTGAGAATCACAGTAGAGTGCTGGCACTTGTGCGTGCTCTTTGAAAATACTATTACCAAATGCACTGTTCAGCCTATGTAGTTCCTTAGCAGCCGGAACCATTGCGACGAATTCGGATTCCCTGGAGCTTAAGCATACTACATTTTGCTTTTTGCAGCCCCACAAAATTGGCACACCACCTAAATATAGCACATGTCCACCAAAACTTAGATCCTGTCACTCGAGTTCGGACTATGGAATAATGTTTGGTTGAGACTAAATAACTTAATACATTTAAGAGGAGCTTCACATGCATTCGAGTGAACCCACTCTGTATTTTGACAATACAAATAACACTAAGAATATCGGGGCATGTCCTCGACACCAAAAAGAGGACACTCCTGATTAATGACCTTTAAGGAAACACCGTTTTCCTCTTCTGTTTCTTTGCGTTTTTGAACACACGTGCCGGAGGCGCTGGTACCTTTAACTTACATGTATTCATCATTTTATATTCTTTGGCCAATTTAGTGATAAAGTTAGACTGTCACATTTTTAGTTTTCTATTTTGCCTGTGATAATCAACTCCTAACAATGAGTTTTCCTAGCAATGTTATGTCAAAGTGTGATCCTAGTAATTTGATTATTGTGGCCTCAACCTTCTTGTCCTTTGAAAACAGTACCATATTGTCATCATAGAATAAGAGTATTGCCTCCATCCCAAAATAATACACATAGTTGAAAATAGGGAATTTTTGGAAACCAATTTCCGACAAAGTGTTTTCTAGTTCTATACACCATAGTCTTCTGCTTTGATGGAGCCCATAAACTGCACGTTTTAAGAGCCAACCTTACCTTTGTTATACATTGTTTAGAAACCTTTTGGGATCTTCATAAAAGTCAGTGTCCAGAATCCCATAAAGGTAAGCACATTTAATGTCTGTATGTAAATCTCTCCACTTTAACAATGAGACAAGCAGCACAAAGAAAAACCTTATTAGTGAGTAATTGACAACAGGGCTAAAAACCTTGGGGTCCCACACCCTGTACCCTAGCATTTGAATGGCATAGCCTACTAACACACCCTCCCAGGCCTTGACATCTAACTTATTCTGGCCTGGTTTGCCATAGTGAACATAGCACTTGGCCCCTGGGTCACACAAATAGCATAGGGAGACTCCCTGATCATACAACTGAATAAAGGGAACTTGGAATCCCTATGTCGAATGAGGGTACCTGTTTTTCAGGTATGCGAAAGTACAAACCAACTCAGCCCAAAGATGGTGGGACAGAGACGTTACTTCAAGGATTGAACATACCCCTTCAACCATCGTCCGGTTATATCTCTCTGCCATCCCATTCATCTCGGGTGAGTACAGTTTGTTCTTAACGTGTTGTACACCTAAAGTCCCAGATGAATAAGGAGCTCCTGTGAACAAAATTCCATCCAGTTACCGGTTCTAATAGCTTTTATGTTTAGCCAGAATTTCCTTTCTACTTGTATCCTAAATTATGCAAATGTCTGAAACACATCACTCTTTCTAGCTAAGGGGAACACCCATACATACCGGGTTTTGTCATCCACTATCAACAATACCTAGCGGTTTCCCCCCAAAGCTTCACTTCTACTGGGGCCCCATACATCCATGTGCAAAACTTGTAAGGGTTCCCTACTGCGTACGGCATCTAAGCCCTTAAAGCTAAGCCCGTAAGTCAAATTTTAAGTGGGACAACCACCTGAGAAGCCTCGAGTCTGTGGCAATAAAACTGCATGAACGAAAACAAGTGACCCTCATGAATTCACAAGGCCCTTCGAATCCAAATGTCACGTTCCTAGTGGGAAAAGATCTTGAAAGTAAACTAGATGCCAATTGGAAACTACGGAGCAACGATTGGCCTCAACAAGGAACTGGGCCGGTAGAAGCGAACGACCTTACAAAAACCGGAGGCTGCGCATGGCAGCGGTAACGAATTCCAACGGCAAAACAACAAACCGCGGAGTGAGATGTAAACAGAAGAAAAACAACCCTCAAAAGGCCTGAAGAAGATTGCAGTAAGCAGTCAAAAATTTGCAAGATTATGGACAATCTACAGTGTGAAAGTGGGCGAAAGCATCTCGGAAATTTGTCTGGTAAATTTGATCGTTCATTTCACAGTAAACAAATTGATCGTCTTTTTCGTGATTATTACATCAATTAACGAATATTGTAATTATAATTACCCTTACCCTATCTGGCTGAACCAAGTTGTCAATACCAACCATATCTCGTTGCAGTTCAATAAGCTTCACAAAGTTTTCCTACAAGTAAAAAATATACAGAAATATAGTAAAACTTTTAACATGTGGATGCCGCTACGGGAACATAGATTTATGCGCCAAAACTGTAAAATATAGCATTCAAATTTCAACATCGTTACTGTGAAGGTTTTAATTCTAAGGTAAAAAGAACATAAAACGCATAACTTTTGCTAGATCCCTTGCCAAGAAATAAAACAACTTTCAATAAGAAACAACTTTCTGAAAGGCAAGCGTTAGCAAAACATGTTAACGAAGTCTAAATACTGCAATTTTAAACATAAATAAATACAGATGCAAACCTATTTATGTTGCCTTTTGGACTTATATGTCAGACTGCCTGAGCGGGGAATCGAACCCAGGACCTTTGAAATGAAAGGCCAAGGTCCTACCGCTGAGCCAGACTGACACGGCCTTAAAAGGAAACGTCCATAGGCAGCATTTAACACGTGTATGTATACATATAAACAAACACTTTCCAATCGCCACTGGAGGGACGCTTATTTGCCGCGCCATCCTCCAAGTGAAACGAATGGAACACTTAAACGTGAAATAATGATTAAAGACGGGAAAGCCAAAGGCTCAAAAGAAATAACTAAATACAGATGCAAACCTATTTACGTTGCCTTTTGGACTTATATGTCAGACTGCCTGAGCGGGGAATCGAACCCAGGACCTTTAAAATGATAGGCCAAGGTCCTACCGCTGAGCCAGACTGACACGGCCTTTCATTTCAAAGGTAGGACCTTGGCCTACCATTTGACCTTGGCCTTTCATTTCAAAGGTCCTGGGTTCGATTTCCCGCTCAGGCAGTCTGACATATAAGTCCAAAAGGCAACGTAAATAGGTTTGCATCTGTATTTAGTTATTTCTTGTGAGCCTTTGGCTTTCCCGTCTTTAAACATAAAAATAGTTTTTACTATCCTAAAATACTCACCTCAGTTTTTTGCTTTTATGAGCTTTCAGCTTTTTACCTGTCTATGACAAACTACCCATGCTACCCCCAGGCGTCGGCGTCTGCAACCCCCAGCTGTAGTTGGTTGAGATCGTCACTTTTTTCGCTCCCCAGTGTACTAGCTTGAGAGGGGCCGGAGTGTAGGTGTGCGCTCCAGTGAGTGTTTTAGGATAGCAAAAACAATTTTTATGTTTAAAATTGTAGTTTTTACATCTTCCAAAGATACTCACCTCACTTTTTAGCTGACTTCGTCCAAGGAGGAGAATCAAAGCCAGAAGCAGGGATAGCACGGACAATCGCACCAACAAACGAGGCTTACCTCTCAATGACGGCAGGGGGGAACAGACGACGACGACCATACCTACATAGCGGCTCCTGCCATGACGAGAGGACCCAGGCGGTGAAGGCTTGCCACCTCACCAACCTCCCTTAAATAATAGAGGCTCACAAAGACCAACCTGTGCCGCCAGATGCATGCATCGGCAATGTCTCGTAGTCGAGCACCAACTGTAAAGGCCCAAGACGCCGACAGGGCCCAGAGTTTGTGGGAACGGATGTCGACGCATTCCATCAACACCTCCGGATGGTTTGGCACACCCAACGCGTGATCAGCTTGGACGTCAGTACCGGCGTCGTCGTAGCCTGGCCGGTAGACTGGTCAACATCTAGGAACAAGGGAACGAACACGGACATGTCACTAGAATCCAGCGACACCGTCCTGTCTAGGTAGTATCGCAGCACCCTAACCGGCCAGTGAGTCCATTCCAGGATGGGGCCTAGCGCAGGGATTTGCACCAACGTGGCCCATTCTTCCAACTTCTGGGTCTTCACTCTGAACTCGGTCGTGTACAGGAGAGACCTGCGACCAGCCTCGTGACACTAAAATGCAGAGCTTGTTGCGTGACGGAGCTGCCACCTAACTCTGGTGCCTCGCAGGGGCCATGGCCACTAGGAAGAGCGTCTTCTGGGTAAGCAGACGGGTTGAAACCTGCCCCAAAGATTCGTACGGGGAACCTGCCTAGCGGTCGAGCACAAGAGGAAGGTTCCACGAGGGGAAAAAAATGTCTGATCATGGGCCGGAGGGTGCAAAACGACTTCATCAGCCTCGAAACAATGAGGCTGGAGACGACGTCATCTTTCCCATAGAAGGTGTGGACGAGTTGATCGCCAATCGGTACTCCTTAATGGCATCCATCGGTAAATTGCTGTCAAAGAGCACAACGAAGAACCACGCGACATCCGTAGCCGCCGGGTCGCAAAGGTCCACCTTCTCCGTAGAGCACCTGTGGTGCCACCTCTTCCACTCTTGACTCGTAGAGTCCTAGTCAACTTGAGGACCATCTCGTCCACCACTCTTGGTGCGAATCCCGACGCTTGAAGCATCCTCCTCCCGCATGAAGCTGAAGCCTGGCCAAAGCTGGGTGTAAGAACCGGCCCTGGTGTTGAGAGAGCAGGCCCTACATTGCCCGGAGGGGAACTGGGCCTTCCCTCCGCAATTCCAGAGGGTACACGTACCAGCCCACTGCCGCTCAGTTCGGAGCAACCAGGATGAATCTCCCCTTGCACTGACGAATCTTCGAGCGGACCTTCTGGAGCAGAATGAAGGGTGGGAACAGGTACGCTGAGATCCCTCTCCAGTCCAGGCTCAAGGTGTCCGTGGCGAGAACGGCGACACAAAGTTGTTGCCTTTACGAGGTTCTCCTGATACACCTCACATAGACAATACTTTTACAGCGGCCCAACAGCTACCGTTGCCCGATACGACACCTTCCGATACTCCAGCGGTATTTCCACACCACTCACAGACACTTTCGACTCCTCCGCGCCACTAACGGGTGGAAGGACACAGTCGACGCCATTACAAGGTGGAGTGACGTACTCACTTACGGTCATGAGCTGTTCCCCCATCTCTGCTCAAACTTCCACTTCTATTGACACTGTGTCATATTCTTCAGGTGAAATATCTCTCATTACACCGTTCTAGACCAGTCCGTAAGGCCGCCGTCCGTCAACCGAAGCTAGCTCGTTAACGCCTCTCACACGCATCTAAACGTTGCAAGCGCCTCCATTTGCAGACGCTCTGCATGTTTGCAAGGTCTCCCACCTCAGTTTATATGTTTATTATTAACACTGGCGATAGCCAGTGTTAGTAAGGGTCGACCTAGGATCTCTGTGTTAAACTTTCAACTTTGAGAGCTTATAACTCCGTCAAAATTGAAAAATTTTAAACTAAATTTGGAATCTAGCCTTGACTAGTCAAGGCCTGTCTACAGTCCAAAAATTGTGAAATTCAGTCCAGCCAAACCAGAGATACAGTGAGGGGTCAAATAGACAACTTCTTGTTCTTGGTCTTGTTCTGGGGATGTACCTTTCGTCTGTCCTCTCTACAGGTCAAACTATTTGTCCTGTAAAGCTGGTTCTTAGCTCATTTTACAGGTATTGCTCCGTAGATGTGCCCTTTCCATTAGGCCTTTTCTAATTGGTCAAGTGGTTCAGGGGCTACGGAGCTCTAAACGACCAGATTGATTGTTTTACATTGTTTTAGACATTGTTATTATGCAACAATGCCATTTAGCAAACGCCAGCTGCAAGACATAGACTGAAGATTAAAGAATTTGTTTCTATTGTTAACCCTTTTGAGTCCGAGCCATTTATTCAATTTGCGAGCGAGGAAGTCCATGGACGCAACATGAATGCCATGAACAAGTTGCATGCCTCACGAAAATAAACTGTACTAAAAAAACTATGCGGTCTTGGCGTATAAAAATTCACAGACGTAATAATTATATTGTAAATTATTGAACAGAAATATAATTGGGACCATCGTCCTACGTTTTCTTTATTTAAAAAAATCCTAAAGTTCGACTATGTAAACAACGCTAACGAAAGTTTCAACTTACAGTACTCGGACTGATAAAATCAATTCGATATTCTTCCGTCACATCGCCTGTTATTACTTCCGAAATCATTATTTTATGTTTTCTTACCGTAAAAATAGTTTAAAGTTGCTTTATTCCCCCAATATTTACGATCGCTGAAATCTCACTACCATTTAGTCCTGAGCGGCCATATTGACCGGCTGCCCGCAAGCGAACGCGCTCCTGCTAGCGCCAATGAATACGACCTTGACTCGCTTCGCGTGACGTCACGAATGAACGGTCGACGGGTCACGTGCCGCGAACGAACCAATCAGCCCACGCGACAGCACGCGATCGGAAAGAATTTGAATAAGGGCCGTTGAAACAGCACTTTTCATTCGAGGAAAACAGGCAGTGACGTTGGAGTTGATGACATCATTTTTCGTGGGCTAGAAAATTGGGAATCCCCTCTCTCGAACGCGACGATGCCAACAATAACATCCACTTAAGGTAATAAAAAGATGATTTGAATTAAATAAACCGAAATAAACCTTAAATATACGTTCCAAAATACCTACTTCAATCTGAGTTACCCTCCGATGTACGCAATAGGATTTTTTTTTTTTAAACAGGGCGTAGAACTGAGCGGAACGATGTATCGTTCCTCCGACGTTTTCGGCGTTATTTTTGAGCAACGATGTATCGTAGCTCGGACTCAAAAGGGTTAACATTAGCGATAGCCAGGTTAGTAAGGCCATAGCTATTTACCGAGCTTAAAGGCGGCGCAACAAAACAAACAAAAAATTAATTATAAAGGTGTCACACACACCCAACCCCTCATCCACCACCACACCTACTTATTACAATTCTCAAAGTAACACGGATTAATAAACAAAAACGTATCGTAAAGTTAAAAGTAATGGTCTAAAAGTCAAAACCTGTAAGGAACACGGACAAGCTTTGACTGTAAGGGTCTAGGTGTCAAATTTGGCCAGTAAGACGCTGCTAAGCATTAGACCCTTACTACCCGGGGATCATGTTAATGACTTAGTACGGAAAATTGGAAATTAGCCAACAGCGAAAATCATACACTAGAAATAACGTAGTGCAGTATGCCACCTTTATGCACTTACGTTAAATCGGAGTGGCATGACCCGGATTGGAACCGGCCACCCAGTTCGCCCCCAGATCACTTGCATAGCGCCTTAATCTCTCCGTTGCACTCCGATGAAACGTAAGTGCATAAAGGTGGCTTACTGAACTACGTTATTTCTAGCGTACGATTTTCGCTGTTGGCTAATTTCCAATTTTCCTTAATATTATTTCCAGCAATTTACGTCTGTTTATTAATGACTTAGTAACTCAGACAGAATGGGTGTACACGCTTACGCTTGTAGCAGGTTGTCTTGCTTGGAATTGCTGCCATGTTATCAAACCGAAAAAAAATGTCAACCTAAAGCAAAGTAGGAAACCACACCCCCCACTATCATTGGATCATCTCATGGGTCTTTATAGGACGATTTCAGACAGCTGTTCGTCAAAAACCGGGTAGTAAGGGTCTAATGCTTAGCAGCGCCTTACTGCCCAAATTTGACACCTAGACCCTTACAGTCAAAGCTTGTCCGTGTTCCTTACAGGTTTTGACTTTTAGACCCCTACTTTTAACTTTTAACGATACGTTTTTGTTTATTAATATAGAATATGTGAGTTATTAAGCCAAAATTAAACTAACACAGTGTTATACATTTTGACTAATTTGGTCCGTTAGGCAAAAACCTTACCTAATTTAGGCTAGTCATATTTACCTTTTGTAAGTTACACTACCTGTTGACTTTTAAGTGTTCAACTAACGTTTGCTGTGCTACTTGTATTTATTGTTCAGCATGAATGATAATTCTACCAGGGTAAGGTACTTACCTGCAGGAAAATTATAGTTCTCCGAGCGGAGAATGACAAATATGTGTTACAAGTTGGGATCCCTTCCCTGCCTAAGGCGCTTCTTTTATGGTCTTATTACCATTCAAAACATGGTAATATATGCAAAACGGCTACGTCACCTTCCACCCCCTCCTAACTCCCCGTCCGCTATGGTACCCCACTCGTTTTTCCCCGCAGCCTCGGGGGAAGAGTCCCGGCAGGGAGGCGGGAGGGAAATTAAAGTTAACACGGATTCATCATTCTCCGCTCGGAGAACTATAATTCTCCTGCAGGTAAGTACCTTACCCTGGTAGAATTATCATTTCTCTCTCACAGAGAACTTCTCTCTGTGTTACAAGTTGGGAGGATTACAGAACGTGCACTAACTAGCACGAGTCTCACCTGCCCCTTATCTTAGTGTCGCATCCCAATGCCCCAGGCCACCCACGGGCCCCAGGCATCCGAGGCTGCCCGCCGCTCGTTAGGGTCCCACAACACAGTCTTCCTCAGAGGCAAGGACCACGGGCCCTCCTTGACCCAGGCAGACAGCTCCACGAACCACGCCGGCGTTATGAGGATGGCTTTCTTCACTCCATCCCTGAATAGTTTTTGCACACACCGCCCGATTGGCGGGCATGGGGGAAACAAATAGGGCACAAATCCGCTCCACGACACACTGAACGCGTCAGTAAACTCTGTGCCCGGGCACCTGCCCTAAGCCCCAAACCTGGGCAGCTGCGTAGTCGCTTCCGATGCAAACACATCTAAATCAGGAGTGCCAAACTTGTCGCACACACTCCGAAACAACCCGGCAGACAACAAAGTCATACCTGTCCAGGAACACCCGAGAGTTCCGATCAGCCACCGAATTTAATTTTCCTGAAATGAAACAGGCGTCGATGGTGCAGCCGAGTCGCTGCTGCCAGGCCAACAGTCTTCGCACAAGGCCTGTCAACCCACGGAACCGAGTCCCGCCCTGTTGGCGCACATAACACACCGCGACCATGCTGTCGGACAAACTGAATACAACCGCACCCAGCAGCTTCTCCCGGAATGGTTCCACCGCCTTCACCATAGCCATGAGCTCCCTGCCATTAATATGCAATCTAGTCTCGTTCTGTAACCAGCGGCCCTGTGCATGATCACCAGCCAGTGTAGCACCCCTGCCTACATCCGATGCATCTGCAGACAACACCGTGGTTGGCTCCGGAACACACCACGGGCGACTGACCACCGGCCCCTCCAGCAAACAACACCACCAAACCAAGTCGGACCTAGACCCAGCTGACAACATTCTATCCAGGTAACCACCACGAGATCACGTGCGCAAATCGTCCTGCCAGAAACGGGTATGCAGTCTGGCATCCACACCACACAGACGACACTTTCGACCAACCCCACCAAGCGCATCAGGCCGCCAACAAACAACGCTGGTCGGTTTTCTGCCATATTTTCAAAATCAACTTTTGCTCTTTAGCCGAATGGGAAAGACAAATATCACACGGGTCACAAAATGACAACTCCTACACTTACGACAAAGGTGCTTGTCTCACCGAGTCTTCTGGTGCGAACAAGAGTTTTCGTCTCCCGAGAGCGTGGATACTGTGCACTTTGTCATTTTGCGACAGAGCACACAGCATGCGACCTACTGGGTCGAATGCTCAAACAAAATGTGGTGGATGAGTGGCGCTGCATGCTGGGAGAGAGAATGCACGCCACCCGGTAGGGAGTTATGGAAGCCTCTTAAAAGTAAAGGTTAAGGTCTTTGAGCATTCAGCATTTACATAAACGATATTACGCTAATAACTAAAGGGAAGTATTTTCGAATAGTATAGCTGGTGTACATAACCATGTGTAGGTAGCTTTAAGTTCAAAGAAACCACCTACCAAATTCCATTTACGGTTCACAAGTTTTCATGGCAAACAGACAAATTCATGTAGGTTTTTCTGTATATATTGTGTGGTCATTTTTAGCATGTGTAGAAAAAAATCCTGTTACAAAATTCTGTTACACAAAATCTCCGACTTACTTTTTTTTTCAAACCCTTAAAATGTGCTAAAAATTTGAAATAATGAAAAGGCACACACGAGACACGAAGGCTACAGCTACAGAAACAAATGTAATGCTTTATCATAAAAACTGTTGCCTGTAGGCTGGAGTAGTAACAGTAAAAAGTCCAAGATCCCCAACAACAAGTACGGGTCGGAAATAGGGGTACTGGATAGAGGGGTTTCAGATAAAATTAGGAACATTTGTCAACGAGGTGGCTAAATCATGATATAAGCTAATTTTCAAAATATTCAAATAACTATTATTGGGTGAAGTAAGACATTGAATTAATATTGTTAGTTACAATTCTGTCTCCTATTACTACTGTTGGTAGGATAAATTTGAAAGCCCATACCTACCGATTTTTTTAGGATTGGTTCAATGCGGGCAACTGCAACTTTGAGTTTAGCACGAGCAGAGCGAGTATCTCTGTAGTCGGCATGATCCAGCGTGTAATGCTTCATTAATCCTGTAAAATGAGCAGTGAAATTTGTCATTAACTTGAAGCATTATACAGCAGGAACTAGAATTATCAACTTGGACAAATCATGCATACTAACTTTTTAAGTTTTTTTTCATGATACGCTACACTTGCCAGAAAATAAAAACATAACTAGAAGAAGCCCGTCCTCCAGAATGGTGAAACAAAAATGTGCTCTTTTTTCTGTCATGCGTATGTCCATGCTTCATCAAAGAAAGATTCTTTAATCACTATTTTGTAGATACTGGCTAACAAACACCGATTTTGGTTCAATTCGCTCACTCAATCAGCACGTCTCTCTTACAACCATAAACCCTTCTACCTTCTTGCCTGCTTTAACAGCATGGTGACACCGAATTTCTATAACAGGCACTGTGAACGACTGCTTATTTCCAGTTTGGCATCCTTCTTCCCCCTTGCTTTCTTGCGTTTATCGTTTAAAATTGAAGAGAAAAAACATGTCCAAAATGGCACCGAACAACTCTGGACGGGTGTAATAAACGTGTGGTTCTGTCTGTCACGTGTATGTCCATGCTTCATCAAAGTAAGTTTCTTTAATCACAATTTTGCGCATACTGGCTAACAAAAGCGTTTAAAATGAAAACGACTTCCCTTAATTCATACAATAAAATTTGGGGAACACAGATAGATTGCCAAAAAATGAAAGGATGTTACGCATCCCAGCGTGCTACACATCCAGGACGTTGTTTAGTCCCATGCATCCCAGGACAGCACTGCGTAATTAACACAGTCCATGCTTCATCAAAGTTCGTTTCTTTAATCCCAATTTTGTGCATACTGGCTAACAAAGGTGTTAAAAATGAAAAATGGAGATTCTACCAGAGAACTTGTTCTCGCAAGGAGAATCGAAGTTCTCAGAGTGAAATCCAACGTTACTTATGGGATGTCCCTTTTACTTTCGGCACCTTTATTCCCCCCTCATTTGCGTCAAATTACACTCCAATTTATGCAATTTTTGCGTCACTTCCGGTCACGTCACTCCCTGCTTCCCTGCCTTGCCAATCCATTGTCCTTTTTGGCGGCTGGCAGGTAACCCATGCCAGAGGAGGCGGGCGGGAACGAAAAAGTAACACAGTTTCGTTGGATTCCACTCCGAGAACTTTGATTCTCCTTGCGAGAACAAGTTCTCCGTAGAATCTCCATTTTTCATTCACAGAATCCTCCTCACTGTGTTACTTATGGGATACCCAGATTAGTAAATGTGGCGCTGGGACCAGCCTACTTACCAATTATGACAACAGCCCCTTCGTCTGCATATGCTGGAGCACCTGACCGGCCAATCCCGGTCCCAGTTCCCTATTGTAATTATTACTAACACAGAGGGGGACAACCAGTTCGCCAACGCCATGATCTGTGAGGGTGAAGCCCCACACCCAGCTGCGGACGATATCACCGCCGCCCGCACGGAATGGGCACGAAAGTTCTTCGTATTCACCCCCGTCAACACGAGCCCTCCACATAACCAACGTGCCAGTGTCGGCGCAGACACTGGATGGTGCGGCTTGACATACGAAAGGAATAGCCCACTTGCCCGTGTACTCGTTGCTCGAAAAATTTCAACACGCAGTTTACAAGTCCGGTGTATGTACGCCTCCACGTACCGGATCGCATCTAGCTGATGCTCTTCATGCTGGTGGAGACCCAGGATTAGCCACGGTACACCCCTACGAGCCGTCTTGTGTTCCCGCACCACGAAAACGGCTTCTCGATTCTTGATTATCACATCATTCTAAACTCAACCATGCCAACTCACCGGCTCTATTCCCCGTGGCTATGGCGAACAGCACAGCCAATTTGTAGGATAACAATTTAAGTCTCAGACGCTTCGGCGGGTGCAACGTTCATAAATAACTGGCTACGTCTGCTAAGTCCCAGATTACTACGTATCTAGGCTATGGTGGGCGATTGTGGAACATATCCTTGACGAACCGCTTAACCAACGGTTGCTGCGACAGGGGAACCCCGTCCAGTCCCTCATGAAATTTAGACAACGCAGCTACATAACCCAAGACAGTTCTGTACAGCAAACCCTCTACGAACAATTCTGCCAAAATATTTAAAGAAACCACGATAGGCGCAGCCACGGGATCAACCCCTCTTGTGCCGCACCAATGCATCCAACGTGACCACTTACCCAGATACAGCATTCTAGTCGACGTCGCAATATCTGCTTCCACAATTTCCTTGGCCATCTCTCACAACGTGCACACTCCTGTGAAAGTCTATTGTCCTGGACACACAGCACCTCCCCTGGAAGGGCATCTCCAGCATCGTAGGTTTAGGCGCACACAAAGTAAACAAAGAAAAAATTCACGCCGGTCACTGCCCAGACAGCGGCGGCCCCACCCCGTCCAGGCCTACCACCACTCGGATCCACGCCCCCATGACCGTCCCCACTTGCCCCGCCTGGGGGGGGGAGAGTGGGGAGTACCCCGGGGGCGTGGATCCGAGTGGTGGTAGGCCTGGACAGGGTGGGGCCGCCGCTGTCTGGGTAGTGACCGGCGTGAATTTTTTCTTTGTCTACTTTGTTTGCGCCTAAATCTACGAATCTACGATGCTGGAGATGCCCTACCAGGGGAGGTGCCGGTGTGCACAGGACAATAGACTTTCACAGGATGTGTGCACGTTGTGAGAGACGGCCAAGGAAATTGTGGAAGCAGATATTGCGACATCGACTAGAATGTTGTATCTGGGTAAGTGGTCACATTGGGTGCAGTGGTGCGGCATAAGAGGGGTTGATCCCGTGCGCCTATCGTGGTTTGTGTAAATGTTTTGGCAGAATTGTTCGGAGACATTGAAGCCCGTCGAAACGCCACCGATGAGAGCTTGGCCGCCGACACCTCCTGCTGTGCTTGCTTTAGCAGGTTTGACAACGGGATCCCGAACATGTTCATTAACGTAGGCTCTCTGGCCATCAGTTCCGGGCGCAACTCCTCTGTTAACGTAAATTTTAGCCGATCGCGTTGAATGCAATTCATTTTTAATAGTGCCTACACCTGCAAGGTTGTTGAATCTACCAGCACCTGCGTGAGCTGTGATTGCCAGGAGCTATCAAAATCCACGGGCGTCATTGTGCAGAATTGCAACGCTCTTAGCGTAGGTTATAGCACCAAGATAAAGTCTGTCTGTGCCCCCATCAAAACATTATCGGTGAATTCTATCGATGACGCTTGCCCACCGCGCCGTCACACCGGCATTCTTGGAGGTACAAATTCTTACTCTAAAGCGGGGACGACCACATTTCTGTCCGATATCAACTCTTTTTTTCTGCTTTTGATAAATGTTCGTTCTTATGATTCTTCCACCACTCGAGCACTACTGAATTAACGTCCCATATTAGGCACTTAGGCGTTACTGCCTCAGGCAATCTCGGCCCTGCGCCTTCCCCAACTGGCAAATTCACTGGCATCGCTCGCACGCTGGTGCCGTCCCGACAGACCGGACCGCCATTCTTATTCAATGCCAACAATTCACTCTCATCCGGCCAACCTCCCGGACTCGACCAACTAGCACCAATTTCAGCGTCATCGCCATAATTAATTTCATTTTCGTTTTCGAAAGGCCCTTGCCTTTTATTTGCCTGTCTAGGCTGAGTATAATTATTTTTGTAACAAGAGCTTCGATCCCAGCCTGGTCGGATCGGAAAATATTGGTCTCGTTCTGACCACTCATTCTTTCTGTCAAATTCTCGTAAATCATTCACCGGCCCATTCACCGTTTGTAATGCGTTGCAATGCCACTTGCATTTCAGCGTCGATTAATTTAGGTAACGCAGAGATCGAGCCTGTGGCCATAGCAGTTAAGGCGCTATGCAAGTGATCTGGGGCGAACTGGGTATCTGGTTCGAGACCGGGCCATGCCACTCCGACAAAACGCAAGTGCATACAGGTGGCTTACTGAACTACGTTATTTCTCGTGTATAATTTTCGCTGTTGGCTGATTTCCAATTTTCCTTAATATTCTGCCTTAAGGTGCAAATCTGCACGACAGTAGCTGTTCATAGACACCATCAGCACCATCACACACCAAATATTAATGGAGGAGACGCGGTAACAAAATTCACAAAAGTTTGGCTCGGTACGCCTTTGATACTGCCCCTTACTAATTTATATTGTTGCCTAATAACAATGTTTAAAACTAAGTAAAACAATGAAACTGGCCATTCGGTTCCCCGTAACTACGAAATAGCACGATCTATTGAAATGCTGCCGTAAGGTGCAAAACTGCACCACAGTAGCAATCTGTAGACAATATTCGCAACATCAAACACCAAATATTAAAGGAGGAGATTGGGTCACAAAATTCACTAAAAGTTTGGTGCGGTAGGCTTTTAACATATATGATGATTGAGATCAACCACTAATTTATATGCATCATAACCTTTTGTCCTATTGCTGAAGTTAAGCCCATTGAGACCAAAGAGGTACTTTAATTTTGTTTCTGCTTGTTGGGTTCTTATACTGAGGGCCTCCTGACCACTGGGTACTGTGAACATTTATTTTTAAAATGTTTACTGAGCTACACTGCTACGCTGATTTTTTAAAACAATAACAAAGATTCTGTACAGTATGAAGATGACCTGAGAAAACTTATGGGGCATTATAGATCAAATTAATTCAAGGTAAATACTAATGTTTACAGGCAAGGTTGCAAGTTGAAGCACCAGGCATTTTATTGATTTTTTTATTTCATTTAACCGTGGAGCTGGTTAGTGATAGTATATAAGTCCATGATTTAACTGACCACATTTCTTTGACATTTATCTAGCTCAAAGCTAAAAGAGTATGCAGGCAGCCAAAAAAAATGTAATATTTTGCAAGGTTATCTAGTATTTAATGTTTAATTTTTTGCCACACAACTTCCCAGCGGTTTGAGCTAGAGACTTGACATTTTCACCATTGAAAATCCTTTTGACCAAGTTATAATGGTTTATTTGTATGTCAAAATCGGTCAAAATTTGGTGGAAATATGATTTTTAGCAGGTGGATCAAGATTCCGATCAAATTTTTCACCCGCACGCCCCCGTAAACCAAACATTTAACTTTGCATGGCCTAATTTCTTGGCAACAGAAGTTTGAAATTTGCTATGCAGGCCTGGCAGTATATCAGTCCCTGCTGTTGGTGACTTTCTATAGACACCCCTTATCCTACCCATCTCTTAATAAAAACCACATCAAATCCCAGTGAACAAATACTATGGAGCACATTGGCAAATAGCTGATGCTCTGGAGATTTGACATGCTCCCTGCCGAAGTCATTGCACTAGAAGGAGAGAGGATCAATTCTAACTGGAAATTCCTAGGATCTTTTACATGCCACAATTAACATAAGCACAAGGCATCACGTGCCCGAAAATGCTAGAAGTGGCTGAGGTCAGGCTCAAACCGGGACCTACGGCACACAAGATAATCGTGCTAACCATCAAGCCACCTTACCTCATGCAAACAGAAACTATGAATTTAAGAGACAAATCAATAAACAACCGGCTGCATTGGTGCAGATTAACATCACTATTGTACATAAATCTGTAAAGGATAATGCGTGAAAACCGTGAACCATTCCTAATAATGGACAAGGACATGCAGCACCCAAGGGGCTATTGTTTAGGAAAGCCCAAGATTGCGGGCAAATCCCGCAATAACAATTGAACAGTTTTCCTTGGCAACGTGATCACCCGTGCAACAATGTCAATCATGCTGTTCCAAAAGGTGTACTGTAACGAAAACTAAAACAAATTCATTGTTGTTGGATGAAGGGGTAATTTCTTATTTCCCTTGTTTGCCGAAGGAGAACTTTGGAATTAAGCAACAATACTTAAACAAACCCGCTTAAAATATGTTCCAAGAGTCCCATTGTTAAGAAGTTTCTGTTGTTGTCTGATGGGGCAGTTTCTTATTTCCATTGTTCGCCAAAGGGGCATTTCAAATTCAAGCAAGAATGCATTGAAACAAGTAAGTTTCACTGTTATGCGCACACCACTACATGGCAGTAGCAGGCTAATGGTGGCAATATTAGAAAATCACTGTTAAATAGAGTAGCAACGACATTACATACAGAACCAACGATATATCTCAATGTTTCGTTGATACCGTACATAGTGCTGGCCACTCTTCTGACCCAACAATATTTGCGGCAACATTCTAAAAGTATTGTTAGACTTATTTTCTCCAGGTTCGTAAAAACGGGTACTCGAGTTTCGAGTAAAATCTGATTCTTTAGCTCAGCCATGTTGTCGTATATGGTGACTACTACACGGCGTGTAGCATTTTCAAGTCATTTTGGTGCACAAAATTTCTGTGTAAATTGGGCATAATTATTTTTCCATTGCATTTTCCCATATAACTTGCAATAAATGTATTTCACAAATGTTGAAAATTAGCTGGACAGTGTTCGTGTCCGTAATGTGAACTTATGCTGTATTTTTGGTGTTATTTTTATAACGAAGTAACGAAATGTATTTTAGCGGTAAGAAACTTATGTGTGCCACCAATAAATGGCTACGCACAATATTTTTGACGCATTAAGGTATGGTCAAGAATTATTGGGTTTATACATTGCTTTTCTAAAACTACAATTCTTCAAATTTAGCTGAGGAAAAAAAAATTAACATATGCACATCTTTAGGCTATGTGTAGAGTCAACAGTCAATACTGATACTAAACCAAACAATAATTCTGTCCTTACTATCCATCACAAGTCGATAATGCAGTAAACGCTGAAGAGGTTTCACAATGAATGTGTTCAGGGGAAGATAACAAACTTTCTGCATTTCAAAATCCCGATACACTTGCTCAAACTTTCTATTCATTCGGAATGTTCGGTCCAGTTTTTCTAAAACGGTGAAGTGATGGTCAAGATATTGGTGGTATAACTGAAAACAAATACAAATCGAGAATAAATTAATTTGGCCCAAAAAATAATAATACCAAAGGGTTAGTGAAATAAAGAGCTGCTTTAAATTTGGGCCACCATTAACTATGAAAAGGTGTACAGTAAAACTGGTATAGAATATACAGCTTATTTGATCTTTTTGTACTTTAATTATTGTACCTCCAAGAAAAAGAAGAAAATGCAAGTGCTAAAACAAAAATACAGTAATTGCCTACAATCTTTCAACACTCTACCACTGATGAGAACTAAAAGTGCTTGCAAGTTGAGCTTGTATTTCAAACAATTTAACTACATTTAATTCCAATACATCAAAATAATTCTTTTGATGACTACATTCAATCATACAGTGCAAATAGTTTCCAATTTGTCAAATTGGAATTTTACACTTAAAATTAGTTTTTACTTATCCTAAAATTCTTAGCTTTCTTTATGCTAAATTCATTAGAATTAGTGCCTGTCCTAACAACCTTAAACTTTAACGTTAAGGAACTGCACTCTCTCCCACCAGTTGGCGCTAAGCCACTAGGCGTGCTCGACTACTCCATTCACTTAAATTAGCACCCTTTTCATAAGCGGGACAAGTGGGTGGGTTAGATGAAGGTAAGTAAGGATCTACCCCAAAACAAAACTTGTTAAGGATTTCCACCAAGCTTTTCGGCCTGTAAAGTCATGATATCAAAAGCCACGCTCTTTCGCCAAGCTAATCCCACCGACTAACACTTCAAACATTAAATGAAATATATGAAAATTGCGCAGTAAGCAATATTCATATATTTCATTTAACCTTCGAATTATTACTTGGTGGGAATAGCTGGGCGAAAGAGCTTGGCGTTTGATTTCACGACTTCACACGGCCGAAAAGCTTAGCTGGGAATCCTTAACAAGTTTTGTTTTGGGGTACGTATCAGATATTTTTGGTCCAAATTTATGAAATCCAATTTTTTTTCTTAGCAATTATGAAACACCAATCTAGTTTACTAGTCCATTTATTCTTTTTTTGTTTGTTGGCTTTCGTTTGATTTTGAGGACAGCAGTCACCATTTTTCAAATGGTTAGAATTTCTTATTATTACAGTAAAAACTACTGCAGTATATCCCAACAAATGCACGGATTTGTTTAATGTTCAGTTTGGAATTGTTGCATAAAAACAATGTTTAAAACAATGTAAATCAATCAATTTGGTCGTTTTGAGCTCCCTAACCCCTGAACCACTTGACCAATCAGAAGAAGCCATACGAAAAGGGCACATCTCCAGATCAATACCTGTAAAATGAGCCAAGAACCAGCTTTATCCACCACATGGAAGAATTTATTTTCGTGATAAAAAAAAGCGTTACCAGTAGTTAGTAGTAATAAGGCAAATATCAACATTATTCATATCGTTTTTTCAACAAGAAAACGTTAAGCTGTGTAAATAACAGTGATTTATATGTCGTCAGGCAACCAACGTCTCTCGATCAAACAAGTTTCAGCCTTTTCTGTCGCATTGTTATTTATCATCAGATGGCTGAAAACAACCTAACTGCCTTTGCTGTAAAGACACAACGTGTCTAGTGGTCTCCATGCTCATGTATATATTTTACCTGAATGTTATCGTTTTATTTGGCGGGTAACACACTAGCGTGTGTCTTGATATGTAAAAAAGGTTAATTTACTAGCCCCCATGAAGGCCAGCTGAAATTTGTTTCTTTTTTCCAAGAAAATATCCAATACCTGTCAATTTTTGTCTTGTATCTCACAATGCCTATCTTGTGCCTTGAGCTTTAACGTCTTACGACCAGCCATGTACCACGCATGTACAGGCCTCCTTATAAGAGGGATTGCCACGAAAGCTATCCATCGTTTGTCTCCCTCGATTGTCCAGAAGATGACTCAAGAGGGGATGTAAGGTAGGATTTGGTGTTGTATATTTTCTTAGGCAAAAGAAACAAATTTTAGCCGGCCTTCATCGGGGCTGGTAAACTTACGTTTCTTGTTGCGATGGAAATATACAATACCTGTCAATTTTTGAATCGACAGTAGACCTCGTACATTAGGTGGCGGGCACCTTCGGAACTCCCTAGGGCTCCAAGACTGGCGTCCCCAGGAGTGTAATTTTCTAAGAGCTTGTTTTTTTTTTTTTTAAAGAAGTAATTAGTGCTCTTTGTGGGGGAAGGACATTTACTGAGTTACGTAAGTTTTCAGAAAATCACCTTTTCCATGGATGATGACGGATGTCTTGGGGAGATGTCAACTGCTACCATGATGTATGGTTATTCTGAATGATGGAGGAGTTGATGTTTTGATGCAGTTCATGTTCAAGAAGGGGAGTGGACGGATGTGGATGTGTTTTAACGTCCACCGTATCGTGCTCTTTTTTTATTATTTTTTTTAAAATTGTTTTTAGATCAATGGTCGATTGAAAAAGAAAAATTGAAAGGCTGTGCAGGTTGATTTGAGAGACAGTTCGATTCAGGCTCGAGTGTTTTTTCCTCTTTTTTTTTTTGAAAAGAGAGAAGTTTTGAAGTCATGGATGAGGATCTTGGATTTGAGCTGAGTAAAGTTTCAGATCTGGAAGACAAAAAGTTTCGATTCGTCTCTACCGCTAGGTGGAAAGATAAGAACTGGGCCCCGGTTCCTCTCCACCCCTGCCCAGGCGAGCAGGAAGGGGGGGGGGGGGGGTTAATTGAAACAGCCGGGGGACCAAGGAAATTTCTGGTAGGGTATTTGGGGGGGGGAGGGTGTTTTAGTGTTAGCGTCGAAGGCGTAAACCGCACATGAAGCCCTTGGCTTTGATCCTGCAGTTGTCGCAGGGTATGTCCTGGGTCTGGTAGTTTGAGAGTTGCTTTAATTATTTGTGCATTGGCTGGAAGCTGCGAGGGTTGTCAAATTGCCACAGTGAGTAACAGTAGAATTCGTCTGAAGGGTAAGTCAATACTTACAAGAATCTGAAATTTTTGGGTGGTTTGCATTTTTTGCCAGGGTGAGGGGTTGTGTTGGTTCAGATAAGGTGGAGGAAAAGCCCTCATTGTTGTCTTGATGAACTTCAACAGGGCAAGCAGGTTAGAGTGCAGGGAGAAAGTGGTTCGAGGATCTGTTGGGACCAGTCTTCTTAACGTGTGTAATGCATGTATTTCTGCTGGTGGCCAGATATGTCTTGAAGATGGTGAAAAGTCTTTGAAAGGTATTGTTTTTGCTTCTCCGTGAGTTTGAGTTTGAATCGGAGTTTCTTGTGAAAACCGGCATGATCTGGTGTTTCAGAATCCAGACCCATCAAAGAGATGAGGCCGAGATTCCGGAGGTGGAGTCAGAAACTTTCTGGGTGGGAGGAGAGAAGATTTCCAAAATGTCCCCTGCGGGTTCGTTGCGTCAGTTGTCGATGAAACTCGGTGTCAGGGTAACCCTCGTCCTTCAGCGCATTTCAAGCCTATCCCCATGTAAGTAGCAGAACTGGGTTGGAAGATGATGAAGGGTCTGCATGTGTAGTTTTGGAGAGATCCACAGCAGCGTGTGATTCTTCGTCATGAACTGGTGACGGTGAGGTAAGGGCTTCATGATGGGTCAGGGTGATGGGTGTTGAATAGTCCAAAAAGGGTTCAGCTGGAGGTTGCATTGGTGAGTGTGGGCTTTCATCCACAGTTGTAGAGGTTGTGATCTCCACACCAACAGCAGGCTCGGTCAGTGGAGACTGGAGTTCGTGCAAAGTTGGTGTGGATGGTCCTGCTGAGGAAGGATTGCTGGGTGATGCAAATTCCGATGAAGAGGTGATGGTCGCTAAGAAATTGATGGATGACGTCGAAAGTAGCGTTCATGGTAAAAATGGTGAACTGGAAGGTGTCAAGCCAGGCGTGTGGGGAATGACAAGCTTGCGTGGGCTAGGGGCAAATTTGCCTTTCTTTGGGGTGGGTTCGCGAGAGGCAGGAGCGAGCAATTCACTAGCACGAGTTTTTTTTTTTTTGTCCTTCTGTTTGCAGCGAATTGCAGAAGATGCTGCATCGTTGTGATTACACGTCATTCCTTTAGTGTGATTGTCTTACAAATTGGGCAAGAGCTGGTGTAGAAGTCGCAAAGACGATGGCATCAACACACACACCGCGAGGTGGGGGTCACGACAAGATGGATTCATCAATCCGGGACAATGACACTTGCCTGGACCATTCATTGCAGATTGACGGCGAGCGTAAATGTCCACTTCGTTCTCAGTACGGCTGAACACTTTTTTGACTTTCACCATGGTTTTAGAATGTGGTGGGAGCGAAGACATGAGGTGAACTAGACTGGAGCGAGTGCTAACAAGGCTGGAACCGGAAATGGCCGAAGGTCATCAGGAGGTGGCGCAATTGTTGTAACTCATCGAAGCGCTGTGTAGTGGAGAAACACGGAGCGAAAGCAGTTGCACGGTGGCGGGGGATCAATCGAACTGAGACCGGCTGTTGAGCCTCCGAACCAGGTGGGCGAGGAGAAGCAGCTTGGTTGGTCGTCAGTAAAGGCTGGCTACGGCGTTTGACAACTTCAGGTTGAGAAGGGAAAAGTTGTACAGGGAGCAATAGTTCCGCAGAAAGACAGAATGGTCCGTGTGGATTGGGATCACACTGAGATCCGACGGGTGAAGGGGCTGTGTTAGTGAACACTTTTGTAGCATTGAAAGAGAAAGGATGATGCATAAGAGGGCGGGTCAATTCGATCTGAATAATCTGATGATCGAAGGTGGGAGCAGTCCGAGAGCTGGGGTTGATGGTGCAGCAAGGGAGGTCCAGGTTTGCTTCATAGTTGATGTTGGTTTCTTTTCGCTGCCAGGAAAAAAATGCCTGGGAGCGAAAGTGACGCCGGAGGTGAATCCCATAGCGAATGAAGAATATCGAATGGGTGAATATTGGTACCTGCGCAACGGGAAACAAGCTTTCACTGCCTGAAGTCCAAATTTGCTGGCGCCGGAGCTGATGAGCGAAAGAGAAGGTAGGGAATACAGGTGAAAGGAGGTGCAAGGCGGGAGGGCGTCAGAAGGGTTTGGACACATCGTGAAGCGAATGAGGGTCGTCCAACAGAATTGGCCGGGTTGTGGGTGACGAGATGGGAATCGGCCACGTGCCCATGGTCGGAAGTTGAAGCGGGAATTTCTTTAGCACAGTGTAGATTGGAAACAAGCTGAATGTGGTAGAATCTTGCTAATCTAAGTGGTGGTCCAGGTGGCTTGGCTTTCAACACATCCCGAACAGGGGCAGTGCCCGTCCGTGAGAGGTGCCGAAAGCAAGTGAAGCTAAGGGTGGAGCGGCAATTCTTTACAGCTGCCCAGCTTGCGAGTTACGGAAGGAGCGCTCCACAACCGTGGTACAGGTTGACCAAAACAACAGGGTGAGCCCGGCGTAGGCAGAACTCAGTTTTGAGGGATGCCGTGAACTGGCAGAAGGCAAAGTTTCCCCCCCGGGCTCCAGTGCAAGCCCGTCCCGGTGCCGAGCATAGGCCATCCAGAATGGATGGCGAAAGCATTGAAAAATATTATCAGATGACAAGTGAACAGGCTACGGTGTGCAAATGTTGAATGTCGAAAGCAATGGATTCAGTACAATGCGACTGAGAAGGATCGGACAAGGACATGAACAAGTTGATTCAGAAGTTGTATTCCGAATGCAGCCAATGAGCAAAAGCAGCAGACAGGAAGAAAGCAGCCGCAGCAGCCTCACGAACCTGGGGAGTACCAGCTCGTACGTGGCTCAGTAGAATGTGGGAAGAAGAAACAGGTTGGCGAAAGCAGCAGACCCATTACGAATCAAAAGTTGTTGGGACGTAAGATGTTCTGAAGGATCCAACCAGGTTTGGAGAGAGGTTGGTCCAGAAGCGGTGAGTCCATAAAACAAGAAATGTATACTGAAAGTGGTCGGGCTACGTCAGGGAACGTAGGAGCCGAAGAAGGCGTTGACTTAGCGGCAACAGAGGCATACAAACCTGGGAAGTATCAGGTCATAGGTCGGCCAAGGGGCTCCACAGAACGGAGGAGCTCGTTCTGGAGCGGGAAAACTAATACCTGGAAGGTCAAATAGGAGGGTTTCGTACGGGTTGGGTATCCCATAGTGAAAGGTCTTCAACCAAAAAAGGGGAACGAAAGCAGCAGGAACGAGCGACCGTCACAGACAATCACTTGAGACAAAAAGATGGATAGCTTTCGTGTCAATCTCTTTTATAAGGAGGCCTGCACATGCGCAGTGGGGTATTCCGAGCTGGCTGGTTATAAGACTTTAATTCTCAAGGCACAAAGCAGGCATAGTGAGACACAATGCAAAAATTGTTTGGTATTGTACATTTTCACGGCAACAAAAAACTAATTTCAGGCTTAAAATTCCGTTTTTCACTTCTCTCCTAAAATACTTACTTTCTTTCCCAGGAAGCGTAAGATTTCTTGGGTTTTTTCCATAGCCGTTTGCACGGCGTAGCGGAAGCTGAGTCGGAGGCAGAAGCATGATCATGGGTGCTCTTGGCCTGATGTTGCCTCATCTAGCACGGGATGCAAGATAATGTCCCCACATTCTCGTGGGATGATTAGGAACGTTTCAGAATGATTGAAAGTGGGACTGCAGTCCCGACAAGACCAGGACTGATCATGCAAATCAAGTTCGCAATGGCGAAAACCAGTGCAGCATTTAGGCCTAGTCAAAAATGCACACTTCGGAGGCATTTAGCATAAAGGCAAAATAAGTATCACAACCAGAGTTCAAAGACCACATCAAAGTATACAGAAGCACTAAGGGTCTTCAAAATGATGAGCCACAATGAATAATTCGTAAAATGCACAGGAATCAATGAAAACACAAGGACGGCATGACAAACACGTTTAAATGGTCGCGTGTCATGAAACAAAGATGGCTGACGAACTGCACAGCAGTTGAGGTGTCCTGATCCGGCTATACAAAGGGTATGTTGATGTGACGGATACAGGATTTTTAATATGTCACAAATTTTCGTCTTAAGCAGGCAATAATGCAAAAATTTAATTGGGAACGGTATTCTGGGATAAAAACAGACGATGAATGCCAACCTTTTCTCCGCCTTCATTCGGCCGTTCTTGAGAAAGCCAGCAGCCTCACAGACTCGTGAGATGACCACCAGCTACTATGTGGCATGAGTCTTATGTTCTTCTGTCAGCCTACCTTCACTACCCCCAAGTAATGGCCAATGAAGGCTGTGCAATGTTACCAGGCAAATGCAAGCATAATTTCCTCTAAAGGAATCCCCGCAGTGAACGCCCATGACGCAGAAAAGGGACCTCAGCTCATGTGCCGAAGTAGGTTGACCCCAATTATCTGGAGCTCTTTTATAGGCTCGAAGTCGGATAACCCTGTAAAGAAGCCCCGGCTTCAAAACCATCCTTGGTTAAGATACCAGCAGCAAAGTGCCAAAAACTTGGGGTGGGGGAACAAACTCTCAATTCTATTAACTTCAAATGCAGCGGCAAATAGGCCTAATTGAATAAAACTAGACACTCTTTTCCACATTACTCCGCAATGAATGGACCAAAACGATTGATTCTTTCACGCCATCCAAGCTATTAATTTTATCTTCAATCCTGTCAAAACAGAATTTAAAAGCTCCACTCTTATCTTTTTTAAAAGTAAAAACCGTTAATGGTAAAAATTGCCGTAACCACACATCGCTGCCGGTCATCCATTCTATGTACAAAAACTGTATTATACTTTAGGTTTTACAGGCATAAAGCCGTCAGCTTAGTTTGTGCTAGGGCTGCAAGGTGATACAACTGCTATGCCTTATGGTTTTATGCACTGAAACATATTTAAACTTGTGCTTATATTTTTATTTCTACTTGTTGTGGCAGTAGGCCTATGATACGACATTTCGTTATGAAAACTCTGACCACTTAGGTTTAACTGCTTCAGTTTCATACAGGAGTTATAAATATTAAAAACCTTTAATACTATAGCTGGATATTTAATGTTTTATTTATAAAACGGCTTTTATCTTTTTCCCATCACTACCTTCTGGCCAACAAATTTTGTTGTAAATATCGTGTTAATCTTTTTACAAAGACATATCACAAAAATACCAGAACATGTGACTCTCCTTACTGGCATTCTTCTATTAAAATTAGCAATTTGCATGTAACAGTAAGTTATCAACCGAATCCGTTAATTTTCACAAGGTTTTTCACTATTTAATTCAGTCTACTTGAAACGAACCTTCTTTTGCCAGCCTTGTCTCCTTCAAAGCTGCTCTAGACTTTTGAACGGCTCTAAGCCTATCAGAACGCAGCATTCACTGGATTCAATCCTCTCAACCAATCCTGAGAGCACAGCTCTCCTACAGGTACGTGCTTTGATAATAGGGGGGAAATCTGGAGCCAACCTACTCCTATATACCTAAGCCACTCCTTAGTAAAGTTCACAGACGATCGCTACGAGTGACTACGCCGGTCAGGGGGTCGGGATGCCTCTCCACGACTGTCATGCCGGACAGGCGGTAGTAGTTATTGTATTTTAACTAGTTTTTAACTTTAAAAGTGGATCTTTAGGAAACCATTCTAAATTTTTAGTTTAATTTTAAATTTGACTCAGGCTTTCATCGCGATATGTAGAGAACTTAGGCCATTGGCATTTTAGGAAAAGTTTTCTCTACATACTTAAGAGTTATAGGGGACTCTTCCTAAAAACTCAGCTTTAATTTTTATTTTAACCCAAGCGTTAATTTAAAACTTCACCAAAATCACGTAAGCTATTACTGAAGCAGTTAGGCCTTAATGATGGAACTGCAATAACTTGCAGGTGGTAGGGTGCTTGATTACTTGAAATTCTCAAAGAGACTTTATTTCTTGTAACGTTCTAAGATAGAACAACCAGCCTGGCTGTTGTCAAAATTTGCACCTTTTCAATGTAAAGTTATTTGCCGAAGTTTTATTGAAACTTATCGTGCTTTAATGTAAAGCCTAATGTTAATAGAAGTTTTCATTCACTGAAACTTAATACTTTGTAATTAGTTAACTAAATGTAACTATTTATTGTCGGAAATGCATCATTGAACCAAGAGTTAATATGCCAAATGCTTAATTGATTGATTGATGGCCAGTTTTTAAGGTTGGATACAGATAGTAGATAGTATCATTACACTGGTAAAGCTAGTTAGAATTATTTCTGGACATTTATTTTAAATGTAGCTAAATGTTAACTGAGCTTCTCCTTTTGGCTGTTATTATGGAGCATCAGTTAGTTAAAACCAAACGGCACTTCTCTCTCCATTATTGTCAGGGTCAACCCGTAGCCGCCTAGATACGAACGTACGCCTTCAATGTATAACAGCGAAAAACTAAGTCCCAGCACGAGCTTTGTGAGGGGCCCAGGGGAACCCGAGCAAAGCGGGCAATCACAGCCCAGAGGTCAGCGTCGTCAGCTCCAAACCAATAGAATGCCGGTTCGAATCCGAGAACCGACCCAAGTACCATATGGACTCTAAAAAAAGGGGTTGAAAGCATTTTCAGGCGGTTATGGGTTAATAAGACTCCCTTTCTGAAAGGCAAGCTTTCTTTTTGAATTATTAATTTTAATTTCAAACTGAAACGTTTATGTGTATTTGTATTTTCCAAAAGCAGTGAACCCTAAGCAAAGCATCGTGATAGCCAAGCCAGTCTAGATATGGAAAGTCGGCAGAGACCCCTTGTTTGTATAAATCCAGAGTCATTTAAACTCTGCTTTCTATTTCTGAGTAAATAACCTTCTTTCGAAGTGGAAAACTTGCAAATGTAGTTATTTTATTAAAACTGTTGGATTACTTTTATTTCCAAACCAGATACCGTTGAGTTGCAACTTCAATTAATGATGAAAAGATTCTTAAAACTAGAATGTTTTGTCCACATAACTAATTATTGATAATTTCTCAATAAATTTTAAATGAGTTTGTAGTTGTGTTTTCCTAGTCTTACTTCTAACTTTTTAATTATTTAGATTAGGCTAGTTAAATTTTGATGCTGCAAATAATGCATGTTTCGTCCATGGTAACAGCTTTACCGATTAGTTAGTGTAGCTGTTAAGCCTCTAGCTCGTGGTGAAAGAATGAATGATCTATTCTCGAACGATAGGCAACGAGTTACACAAAGTTAAAAACAATAATTAATGAACTCTAGTATCGCACCAGTTTGTATGTCGGAGTATGAAAGGCACAGGCTGTGAGTACGAATGCCGTTACACACTGCAGGGTCGTATGAATTCACCTTCTAGTAGGCACACCACTAAAACCATCCCTTCCAATCGGCTCATGTCGATTTACTGTGGAAATTCAAGATCCTGTCTGAGACCTGTGGGGAGAATTCCAATGACAAAACACTTGCTCTTAAAATCCCAGGCATGAAGATGTAGGCTCTCTGTGTTTGCATGTAACGTCCACCCTCCATGCTGAGCCAGCAGGTCCTCAAAGAGTTGCGTGGAAGAGGAGTCGGGTCCTCCTTGCGAAGTTCTATAATGTCCACAAACCAAGGAGGCGCCAGCCAAAGGGTAGCCACCAGAAAGAAAGATCCTGCGGAAACTAATTTTCTTGAGTATTACTAAGGGAGAATGATGGGAAGAGAGAGGTCCATATTTACGTCCAGGATATGCTCAGGCTGTTGGTCCCCCACGCCTGTTCATCTGGATATGGCGACACAAAGTTCTGTAGCTGCCTGTTCTCCCTGTTGGAGAAAAGGTCTACCACCAGAAGTTCTAACTCTGGATCAAGCTGCACACTGGAGGGCAAAATCGTCATTCTGTGGTTGGTATCTTGTTTCTCCTGGATAGTTCAGCCACCAGCACATTCCGTTCCCCCCACCTTGGTGTCTCAGCTGCAAGGAAATCCTGAGCGCAAGACACATGATAAAAATTGATGTACCCTCCATCTGTGGCGACTGGGACTTCATTCCTCCTCCCTGGCGGATATATGCAATAGCAGACGTATTGTCTGATATAAGCACGATGGAATTCCACGTCCACTGGGATGACCATGTATGAACGGCGTTGGCAATCACTTTCAGCGCAAACACATTTACCGCGAAATTTTTCTGTTGGGGCCAAAATCCTACCTAAGTAAGGTTCCCTATGTGCACACCCCATGTTGAGGCATCCGTCAAGAGCATCTGGTGCCAGGGGGGAGGATTGGGGAAGGACATGTGAGATGCAGCTTTCAAGCGTCTCTGCTGTGTCCAGGCTCCCTGGCCTGTTTGCTAAACTAGTGTTGCTCTCTATGTATAGCCTGGTAGTTACAGCTTGCTTTCATCTAATTTGGTAGTGGTAAGTGCACCTGCCAGTTATCCATCCTTGTATACTCATTAGTGTGAAGCCACGTGACCATGTAAGTTTATATATACTTGTGCATATCAATTAAACACCACGTGTTACCGTGGCCAACACCTTGTTTGTGTCCCTTCCTTAGGTTAGGGTAAGTTCTAGTAGGGCAACTAAAAGTATGTAAGGTTAAATACATATCAATTGGCGATGAAGGGTAAAAGGCATAGGCCTACCTCTTTCTTAGTTTTGTTTAAAAGTCCCTCTCGCAACTTCGAACTTCTTGCTCCAAGTTTGAGGAAAGGTAAATTTTTATTATTTTGGCAAAATAATAATAGTTATTCGGCCAGGGGATGGATTTAAACTACCTTGTTCAAAATTTTGTTTCACTTGTGATAGTGTTGGCGCAATTCGTAGCTCAACATACTGCTCTAATTTCCTTTAGTTGTTTTCTGTGTATTTCCTTGTAATAGCTAGTTTCACAATTAAGTTTGAAGGTTGTGTCAATGCGATGCGTTGTGACATTTCCTGCAAGACTATACTGGCAGGGGGTGTTGATAAGAGCGCAACTGAAATTAGTTTATTGCATTGAAAATTGCCATGTATGGGAAAATCTTGAAAGTTCATATAAACTAGTTAAGTCGTCCTCTTCGAGTTATAAAAATATGACTTGTTTTTGTTGCGGTCATGGAAAAAGCCGTTGCCGTTTTAGGGAGTTCACTTGTGGACGCTGTCACGAAAAGGGTCACTTAAAAGCAGTATGCGATTAGCCAAAATTGAGTAAGAATACTCCTACATCTGAGTCTAAAACACAGCCTACGTGCTGGTAAAAAATATAAATGTGGCTACAAGAAAAATAAAGCTCATTTTGTACGACAAAATGAGGAGTCTGATTGTAGCTCAGTAGTTGATAGTGCGTCTGAAAGTAAGTGCAGTAGTAATTCTGTACATTACTTGGAGAACAACACACTGAGCATAAATGCACTTAGGGCAGCAAGGTGGGCGGTGGATATCATTATCCATGGAATGAAATTGCCGCTAGAAGCTGACTGTGGCTGTGACGTCACCATTTTACCTTTTAGTTGGTATCATACACATTTCAAAGATTTTAAGCTCTTGAAATCTAATATATTTGTAAAATCTTGGTCTGAGCAAGTGGAAAGCGTTTCAGATTTGATTAAAGTGGAAGTGCAAATATGTCAGAAGGTTGAACAGGTTCAAGCTTTGATTTCCAACAATGAACAACAGCCTTAATGGCTAATTGGATAGCAATTTTTGATTTCGACCTAAAGCAGTTCTATGCTTTGGTCTTTAGTTACATCACACTGCTTCAACGAGAAGAATCTGTTGAAATGAAAAGAACAGCTGTTACTCCCGATGCTTTGACAACTAAGTTGCCTGAACTGTTAAAGCCTGATTTGGGCTGTTTCAAAGATTTTAAGGCTATTTCAAAGATTTAAGACCAAAATAAAACTTAAGCCTGACGCAGTTCCAGTTTACCGAAAAGTAAGACCTATACCACTTGCACTGAAAGAAAAAGTTAATGCTGAAATCAAACGCCTGGTAGCAATGGGGGTTTTGGAACATGTAAGCACTAGTAAGTGGGCCATGCCCATCGTGATGGTGCATACATTTTTTTTTTTTTTTAATTAATTTCTTCTGAGCCGTAAGTCAGCCGAAGAAATTTAATGCTCGTGTGGCTGAACCGGCTCAATTTTGAACATTACCAGACTTTTTAGAGAAAAAGAAATATGTGGTAAAGGGAGGTGCAACGCGGGGATTCGATACGGGAAACCTCCGATCATCATAGGGGCCAAAAGACTGTCCAGAATTTGCCAGAATAGTTCCCATAGCCACTGAAGGAGCATGGTAGCTTCTCACGCTACCCTGGCCGGCAGTCCTGGCGGGGACTTTGCCAAGGTCCGGTTTCCAGGGGTTCGACAAAATCCACAAACCTCCAGCAACCAGACTGAGCTCTCTCACCACTCAGCGGATACAAGAGCCCTGTTTCACGCAGCAACGATGAGTGGCTGGTCCATCAAACGCAGTGTGATAGTAAGTCCATGGTGGCAGCTACACCTAGATTTATTTTACTTAAAGCCCAAGTAGCCAAGGTTAGATGATCTATTCCCCTACACCGGGCCAGTAGACGAGCTATGTTTGAAACATTCAGTCAAACCAAGTAATAAGAAATAATTTAAACTCCGCAAGATCTATCAAATGTCGGTGCATGCTACAAGCGCCTCCCTGCCGTAATATCAGCCGTACAACTCGTGCCATAAGGAAAAGTGAATGGGAATAGCTGAGCGTGCCTAGTGGCAGTTTGCACCAACTAGCGGAAAAGAGCGCAGTTGCATATCGTTAAGTTTCGGGTTGTTAGGACAAAGGCACTAATTCTAACGAATTCAGCATAAAGAAAGGAAAGTATTTTAGAAGTAAAAAGTATTTTTTTTTACCTCGAGCATCGACATATTCTTCAACATGATGTCTCCAATGCGTTGATAATCGCCTTTCAAATGGGCATTGCAACGCCCTTCCCTGGAAAAGCAGCAAGATCACTACATAAGCATAACACTACATTTTAACATTTTTATTCTTACATATATTACTGGTTTTTCTTGCATTCAAAATTGTGCAGTGCATTAATTTTTCAGAATCAGTAACGAAACATGCTGAAATACTAGACTGAGCACTTACATGTAAAACAATCCTTTGTAGGTTTGCAGCGTTAAAAGGTTCAAATATGTTTTACCATTAAAAGCAGACACTTTAACACTGTTTAAAACATCAATTTACCAGGGATACCTGGCAGAAATTGTTTTTTATTGCCTAAATGAAAATATACATTACCTGCTTTTCTAGTATTCTCTTCTCCTAATTCAATTTCCCCCAAGAGAAAGTTGTTGGCTTCCCTGCCGGCCTCGTACCTTATCCTACAGTGCCTCAGTGCTGGCTTGAGACCAAGCTTCATCTCTTTTCGTGCCTCTCAATTGTCACTATGTCAAGAGGGAAGGTAGGGCAGCTTACGGTAATGTATATTTTCGTTTAGGCAATCATACCAACACCCCATAAGGCGTAACTTTAATGGTCGCTGATTAATTATATTTCCAATAAAGTGGCCATTGTATTCATTTGATTGTAAAAGAACTGAGCACGATTAAGTTAGTTTCGTTTAGTTTAGCTTTATCTAGAGTATTTTTCAATTTTTTTTATTCAAAAAGCGCAGATTGCACAGATTTCTTCCCCACAGGCCCCACAGACCCTGCACAGATTTTCTTCCCCATAAACAGTTTAGTAGACGATGATATACTTTATTTATTTTAGATAATTACAATTATAATGTATCACTTTGATTTGGTTGTGAAACGGTAACAATAAGTTGCCCGAGTCAGCATTGTTAACTCAGCGATAGAGGACAATTATTTTGATAACAGATGGCGTGTTCCAATTGCTCACGAAAATAGCATTACAAATGATTACAATCTTTGGATTTAAAACATCCCCAAATGTCAAACCATAAAAGGCACCTATTGGAGTCAAACGTAAATTGAATGTCAAATTTCAAGCATATCTGTCGCATAAATTATTTTATCTGAGTGGAATTAGCTAGTAATAAGTAGTAGTATTGGTAGTAGTAGTAGTAGTAGTAGTAGTTGTAGCAGCTAACATGAAATCAACGATGTTGGGGTACCTTTTTCGTATTGAAATCCTTTATGCACAGCTCTAAAACAGGACTTTGTTGTCTACTCGGTAAACCCCGTCGATCTATACAATTTCCAATACTTTGTCGCGTTATTATTTAGTATTCAATACCAGACAACACGAGTTTAATGTCTTGGGTAAGAGAAGCAGTTGCTAGCTTTCGCCCAAACACTGATAATGAACAACAACAATTGAACAACAGCAATCAGACGTCAATAATTAAGACTTGTAGCGCACTTGTAGATAAAACCAATTACAACCAGGTACCCCTGGTAGACTGATGTTTTTATATGCCGGTTAAAATTATCCATAACCTTTTCTAGCATTCAACAGACCTTGTCACCTGGCGGTGAACCCATAGTAACTGGTGCCCAAGCTACGAGCTGGCTGCCCCAGAATCAACAGACTTAGCGAACCTGAAGCGACAGAAATGTAGCGAGGACGGATGAATAGGGTCGTTTTTATCGGTGTAGGAAATCAAGTATAACGAGAGGTCGTCTTATTTTTGTGGTCTTCTAGCTCGTCCCGAAGTAGTGGGTAGAAATCTATGTATTCAATGGTCGCTGTTCAACGACCCAGAAAAGAAGAGTGGTGGCCCGAAGACCACCATGGACACTTACAGGCTCAGGGGCGAAGGATAAATAATTACACCACAACAGGTAGCTGAATTTAACTTCAGTGGTGTGAAGTGATGAGGTTACTTGAAAACGGAGACGAACAGTAGACGACACAGTGGGACCACAGGAACAGACGAGTATAGATCTGGAAGACCCGGCCACGAGAAGAAACGATGATTGGCGGTCGTGGTGGTCGCAATTCTCCTCAGTTGTCTTGACTATGCTGCCTCTTTTTCGTTGCGCTAGGCGACTGGAGTAGGCTTGGTCGATGATGTGACTGGATGCTGAAGTCCGGTGATGGGTGGGACAAACTCTGTTGATACGTGGAAGGCAAATGTGATTCCAATGGGAAGTAGAATGAAGATAGATGGATGTTTATAGGTAAGATGAAATGAGAACGGATAAAGTTTCTTGTGAACCAGGTATTAGGCTGAGATAGGGATCACAATGTGGCCCAGTTAGTATTTGAACGCAGGTGAAAAGTAATATTGCAAGACTGAAAGCGTAGGGTGGAGGATATAATTGGTCCGGGCGAGCGTCTGCCGATTACTCCAGGCAAAGGGTACAGCGCCCAATGTACAAGGCGTGTATTGGGTGAAACCACATCATGGAAAATACTGACACCAGCAGGACCGTAAAGGTGAAAGTGTCAATCGGCGGGAAGCCGAAGCCCCAAACCGAGGTCTGGGAGGCGATGTCCAACGACTAATCGTCCAGAGGAGGAAGTGGGTAGCATGAAAATGCATCGAGGATGGCAAGCTATAGTGGTTGGAAAACAAGCAGCAGGGCTACAAATTAGGGAAGCGTAGCCTGGTCTAAGGTTGTGGGGCGCTGAATGGAGTCTGTGTTAAAAGTGAAAAGGTCGATCGGCGTTAGAGCACGGCCGTGTTGAGCACCCCTCTCGTAGGGCAGAATGGTGGCCGAGGCTACCCAATTAAGGAGACTGGCTCGATATAATGCTATCAAGACCTACACAAGGTAGCTGCTGTTGTTCCAGAGGGACGGTCCATGACAGCATTAGTTCAGCGTCATAGTGTTAGGACCGAGGAGCTATACTTTGTTCCACATTATGTTTTCAGAAAACTGACTGGATGACGACTGGTTTCCTTGGACTAAGAGTGTGGATATCACACTTGCAGACTCAACATAGTTACTGTTAGAGTTTATGAATGGGATCTTTACGGATTTTGTTGCACTCTTAGTGGAAGAAAACGTGGCCGTCATACAGCCAGTTTTGTGAAAACATAATGTGGAACAAAGTATAGTGTAGTAGAAGGAGCCACGGGTAACCTTCCCTGGTAGACATACGACTCGAATTAGGTTGTAGTATAAGGTAAAGATGGTGGTGCAATAGGCACAGCCCAACCTGTGGTCCGAATGTGGCATAGAGCAGAAAGACCGTCAAGTGTTGTGAAACGCTAAGGCGGACCTGTTGGTTGCAGAAGAAGAAGGTGAATCTCGGATGAAACCGATAGTACTTTGGCCGTCTACGTGATGATTTGTTGGTGAAGGAGAGTCGCTTCTAATGTTAGACTAGCGTTCGTCGTGTGAAGGAGAGAAACTTTTCATGCTAGGGTGGTGTTGGCCACACGGGGATCTAAATATTCCAATGAGAGCAAGTAGGAAGCAAGTCCAAACAGTCGCAATGTTAAGGTCTAAGCTAGCGAGATTATCAGATGATAACTGCAATCCATGAAGAAGTGCTGCTAGTAGAGCTGTGACAGAGGAGAACAATGACTCGTCGGAAGTGGAGGTTGGTGAGGTTGTGACCAGTGTCGTCGTCGTGAGAATGAGGGGAAGGCAAACTTGGTTCGACGGACCGGTCAAGGTGATGGATGCGGTCATATGACCGCAGGCAATACCTCAGTAATCATAAATGAAGACGGCTGAATGTCGTCAGTCGTTGAAGGGGACGCTTGAAGACATGCTTTAAGCAGATTGCGGTCCGAGTTGAGGCTCAGTAGGGATTCTCGTGCTGTGTCACAGTCTTTTGCTGAAAAATGAAGCTGGTGAAAGCAGGGGCAGTCTGGTTGAAGGCAACGAATCACCCATGGGTTGGTTCGCTTTTTATTTGGGGTTGATGATTTGTTTTCTTGGAAGAGGGTGCTGGTGTAATGATGCGATCAGGTCGACAGGCCGAAGAAGATTTTGTAGTCGGCGAGGTCCCCTTCAGCTGAGGAGACGGCCAAACCGAGGAAGCCGGGCATTTGTGTGTGTGTGGGAGAAGCGAGGCGGTCCCTGCCACGTTTACGGGGCTTCTGAACTAAACGGATCCTCGATTGTTCTTGATAGACTTCGATCAAGGCTCGGTGCTCCTTTGTTATGGTCTTGCAAATGGTGCATGGATGCGTGTAGTAATCGCAAGATCTGTGCTTTCGACAAACCATGTGTGGGTCGAGGTGAGACTGCCCAAAACTGAAGCCTGCGCAGTTACAGCGTCCGGAGCTTGGTGGTCGCAAAGGATCCACGAAGTATTCATATGGAAGTCGAAGCGTTGTACAGAAAGGGAATGGTGAGGACAGGGCGGAGAAACGACCGTCAAAAAACGGTCGGTTTGGAGGCGACTAAATGAAGTATAGAAGATGTGCAAGGGTCGTTCATCGAAAAAACGGCTAAGTCCCACACACGGTCAAAGTGTCGGGGCTCAAAAACTGGTCGTGTAAACTTGATGAAACTCGGTGTGAGGGTAGCCCTCGTCCGTACGCACATTTCAAGCCCAACCACAAACTGTTGGTCGGATGACTACCCCAGTAACCTGGAAAACAGACAGGTCTGACAAAGGCCATAATTAACCCCCCCCCCCCCTTCTCCTTCTCACCTATATTCCAGCGAAAGAAGCGATGAATGTGATGACCGTAAGGAGTTGGAGTAACAAATAGTAGAACGTTTGATAGACGTGCAGGACTGAGCAGTCTACGTAACGGTTGCCGCCGTTATGTATATACTTTTTTACAAGATGAAAAAAGCGTTAAGGGGTGACCACAAAACGGTAGCGTAGTTGAAGGGACGACCGGGCGCCACGAGCTGTGATGAGAACAGAGTCTAGTACTGTCCTTATGATGGTGAAAAAGGAGGTTGCCAGCAATTTTGGCAGGGTGACTACTAGGTGGAAAACCTGCCCAAGGTGCCAAGACGCTGTAGGATGCAGAAAACTACGAAGGGTCATTAGGCAAGGTAGTTGTGTCGTGAGTGCGACATGTCCTTCACACGGCATGAGATGGTGCGGCAGCGTAGAAGCGGCCCACTCCTGATAATTGTTGGTGGCAAATCACTCACCGGAAACGGGGCTCCAGTCGCCGATCCTTTATCTGCAGTCTCCAGTTTGTCACCACACAATGTTGCCGAACGTTTCTGGAATTTGTCCACTGGGCAAACGTTGAAGGTACCTCACAATGAATAGCCAACTTTTTCGATGATTGCAACTTTTCAAATTCCTGAGAAATGCATGATGGAACATCCACCATCACACCCTGCGTTAGGCTTAACACCTCATGTTTCTAGATGTCATCTACACTTGATCTGTCACGTGATGACACCGAATCATAGTCCAAATCGCCTTCGAATCACCATCATAATCATCTGCCAATCCAACTTGATCACAAACGTGTTAAGCGGCCCTTTGTTTTGTGCTCCGATCGGATTTTTCCCATGTGGCCTCCAGTTTGAGGATCGTCGCTTCATCCAACGGTTAACAAAATTTCGCACATGAAAAATCCCACAAATCACACACACGGCACCATCTGTATAATGGATGAGGGTCCCTCTTATTAAACCGTCATGCACACTTGAGAATGTCTTTCCCTGGGCAAGATCATAAGGTACCCATACTAAATGTCAGAACGACAGCCACATGATGTAATATTTCGTGTCCAAACAAACAGTGAGAACAAGAGGGTAATGGGGTACCTTCTTATGGGGCTAAGGGCCCCTGGGTGTACATCTGCAAGAGCCTGGCGTGTTAATTTAAGGTAGTTGTTTGGGATGATTAGCATTTTCCACTAGAAAGCATGTAAAATACAGGTAAGTATTTTAGGATAGCAGTAAAAACACCTGTTTTAGCACAGTTTAACAAAGTATGGCATACATTTTTTACATCGGCGTAAGCCGAAAGAGAATTATAGCAAGAGCAGTACTGTCCGTTTGCAACACCAGTGCCCGAAACGGTACGAGAGATAAGGCTGCTATGCTAACATTATATGTAACGTGACTGCTGCGCTCCTAGCGGGTGATTAGCTAAGCTTAGCAGAGCGATTTAAAATGGAATTTAATGATTTTAAATTGATTTTGGGTATAAAAAAACAATAAAAAAACCAATTGGAATGATTTTAGCACATACTGAAGGTTGTAACATGGACTAAGTTTAACCTGGGTTAAATATACGGACCCAAGTTTACTAATTTAAACAAATTTTATATTCGGACAACAACAACAAAATATGTGCGCAGAAATACAGACTGCAATCTTCGTAGGTCTACGTAGGCTACAGTTAGCACTTATGGAAAATCTTTTTCTGAAAATCTCTACAAAACCCTGAAAAATAGCAAACAACATTTATTGCATGCAAATGCTAAGGCACCTTATTGATCAGTACGAACTCGGTAGCTGTATGTGACAAAGGCTAGAGTTCACACTGCTTCCCGGTTACTAGGTAGGCTACTGTTCCTACGCATGTTTTATTTTATTTTTTTTTTATGCAAGAAGCCACAAAAATCAAAAGCACATAATGAAAATGACGGATCATCTGTCAATTCAACAATCTAATTTTATGTTGATGACGTGTCTGTTAGCCAACACAGTTTTGTAACGCACATCAACCTAACAACGGATAATTTGTTGTTAAAATGACCAAAGCGATGGACAGTTTATTGCCACTGAAGAAATCTGCAAACGTTACAGAAGCGCATCATGATTCATGACATGTGACACAGTCGAGTGAAGTTTGCTAGCAGTTGTACGATCCAAACAACTTGCTGACACATACCGACACTGGAAATAATGTTTAACCCAATCGTTGACATCTACACCAAATAGCTAAAGATGGTGTCAGCTGATCATCAGCAAGCAGCACTCCAGCTGTTTAAACACTCGCACTGCCGCTCGATACGTTCATGGTGTAACTAATCAGTCTTCATCGGTATTGAGCACACATGGAAGAATAGATGCTCACAGCGGTTGCTCACAGGCACCTCAATTCTCTGCGAGGGTAGGCTCCTTCCTAGGCCATCAAGTTGGGTGTTGGACCACAGAACTTACACAAGGAATACTTTCTGCTCCCAGACTCCGTGTATACCTAGCGAGCAGTAATCAACTACAGCAACTATTGCTTAATGATTAGACCCGTTTGTGTGAGTGGGCAGTTTGGGGAGGTGACAACAAGGCCTTTTAATGTATCTTCCACTTCTTGTATTGTCTCCCACCACCCCAGGCTCAACTGTCTCCCCGTGCTTTGTTCAAGCGGCGAGTAAAAGTTTGCTCTCATACCACCAGTACTGAAACCAAGCTCTGAAGCTTACCCATCGAGTAACAACATAGTTTGCAATATGTACATGTGCCACCGAAGCACACACCAAACAGTTTTTGTATTCAGCGACAGCAGCATTCATTTTTGGCGCAGTTATTCCGACCTGAATGTCATCAGCCATCACAGAAACACTGCTCACAGCATTTGAACTGCACGGAGCAATTTGCGTGGTATTTGGCAACTCAGATGACACAGTAACATCACTTCCTTTGTAATTCCATTGCTAAATTCGAAAATGCGTCATGCATCCAACTGTCCAACACCTTACATGAACTTTCATTCATAACCGCAGATTTGTCGTCGCTAGCAGGCAGTGTTGGCTGACCCGTCGCGTTGCGCCCCACAGGAAGTCCAGCGCCGCCAACCGTAAGTCCTGTGTCACTCTCGTCTGCCTCGTGATTCATGTCGTGTTTGATTCGAGTCTGAGCTAGCGACAGATCCGCACTCCACTCAATCTTGGTACTGGCAATGTTTCTTTGGAATTCGCACTTGAAGCAAAATAATCAAAAGCGGTACTTGCAAACAGCACAGTATCTTCTGCTGGTTCGTAATTAGAATCAAATTTTTCGTCAGACATTTTAAGTAGCACAGAAATCAGATCGTTTAGTCACATCTTGGGTTTTCTCGACACCGCGATCACATGATCGGTGTACGCTTATAGAAATGCTAGGTTCGAGCAAGTTCATTCAAGAAATCGTGCATTCGCTGCAAACAAAGGAAATGCCTGATGCTAGCCGTAAAATTCAACCAAATGCCCCGTTTTCGTGCGGGTTTCATGGTCACCACAATAAAATGTTGGCAAACAACCATTTTCCTACAGTAATCAACTGTTCTTAGCTACAATTTTACCGTAAATCAAACACTAAACATCAGAGTATTGACAAAGTCCAGCACTGCTCTAGCTAAGGCAGCAAGCTCGATTACTACCGCAATTTTTATCAGTACTAGTCGACACATTCCTCGATTTATCACACACGATAACAATCCATTTCTCCCAGGAGAATGTAACTTGTTGGCTTACACGAAGAAACGTTGTCTACTCACACGATTTCAATCCATCTTAAGGGCGCCATTACGATGGGGTCTCTGGGCTACTCCTGAACAAACGACATGCTCCGACTAGCTTAATAATAATCTAGGTTTATTCAAGTCAATCAACATATTGCTTACAAACAGTTACGATTCTGGGGGCTAGATGCGGCCTGCATCCCGCCGCCGCTCCTGTCCATATCAAAGTGCTCGGATCATGGCCAAAATCGGCATGCGCCAGGGGAACGATGCTAGATGGACGTCAGACGGGTTAGCGCCAAAGATGTCGCTTACGTTCATAAGCAGTAGCGGAGGCGTGCTTCAACACCGAAATATTGAGAAGCGGGGAAGCGAGTCACATCACAGGGAACAAAAAAATCCTATTGCCTTTTATGTGGTTATAAAGGTTATTGTTATAAGCGGGTTTTTTGGTATAAGAATAGTGATCATCTGGCCGTTCTTTAGTAAATGTATCTTTGTAATAAGGTTCTTATTATAAAGACATAATACTATACAGGGTGAGTCAAAAGCATCGACCCAGTGGATTTGGCAGCTGTAAGCCACGTTTGAGATCATCCAGGGGTGCCACGCCCCCTTGAATAAATTTTCCTATTCTGGTTCTTTTAGGAATAAGGCATTGAGCCTAATTTGAGATGTGCGGGCAGGCAATTCATGGTGAATGCAGAAAACGGCGTGTAAATCGGTCCACAACAGCACGAGCTATGACCAAAACAGATTAGCACAAATGTTGGCTTTATTGCATAAAATAATATGAACAGTTAATTGATTGATTGTATGTAATAATGACAGTCGAAATATAGCATAATGGCTGCGATTACATTGAGAGTCAATCGATTCACATTCCAAAGCAGACGACATCATTTACGCGCACCTCTCAAAACAGCGAAAACCAGTTTACAATTTTCACAAATTTTCGACAGCTTTGAAAAAATTCTAAAAAATATAT
>JAHWFP010143384.1:20833-36412 GCA_023313725.1 Lithobius niger | reverse complement strand
ATATATTTTTTAGAATTTTTTCAAAGCTGTCGAAAATTTGTGAAAATGTAAACTGGTTTTCGCTGTTTTGAGAGGTAGGTAAATGATGTCGTCTGCTTTGGAATGTGAATAATGACAGTAGGTAACAGCAAACGTAACGAAATTGTTTAAGAGTTCGGCTAGCACATGCTTGTGCACATGTTTGTAGCACATGTAGCACACTGGCATTCGACCTAAAGGAACCTGAAGTGAAAATTTTATTTGAGTATGGATGGGGAGGGGAGGGGGGATCATGCTTGATCTCAATACTTATGCCTTCTTTCTTGCTCACCGATTCCCGGGAAGGGATGTACCACTCACTAGTTGACGTAAACAGTATGTTTACGTGGCAGATAGCACATTTGTTGTAACGTGTGCTCGAACCTCAACATGCAGTTCAAGGTTGAACACCTGTTTGTTACATGTGCTACAAACCTGTGCTAGCTGAACCCTGATCAATTTCATTAAGTTTGCTGTTACCTACTGTAATTACTACATGCAATAAACCAATTCACACCACTGCTCAGGATATTATTTTATGCAATAAAGTCGAGTCGACATTTGTGCTAATCTGTTTTGGTAATACCTCGTGCTGCTGTGGACCGATTTAAACGACGTTTTCTGCATGCACTATGAATTGACTGCCCTCACATATATCAAATTGGGACCAATGCTCTATTCTGAAAGGAACTGGAAGTGGAAAATTTATTTAAGGGGGCAGGATGGGGAGCACCCCAGGATGATCTCAAAACATGGCCCCTACATGGTGACCAACAATCGATGGTTATTTGGTGGCTAAATCAATTCATGCAGCTGCCCAATTTACTGGGTCGATACTTTTGACTCACCCTGTATACGACTACATGTATATATGATTATTATCGCCTGGGCCAGTTCCTTTTCGTAACCGGTTGTTGAATTCACTGAGGACCTGTCTGACGAAAGGCATATCGGGAAGGTCAGGGCTGAATGTTGTTAAGGCACTGAACATGGTGGTTCATACCTTTTGTTTTGCGAAGGAGTACAAGGTATAACTTCTAAAATCATGCTCAGTTTGTTTGTGCGGCATGGCGACCTGTTTTAACTTTCGGTTGGCCACACTAATAGACCAATCCACTGTGTATCGTAAGTGGTGAACGCCCAATTTCTTCCACGACATAAGCGTCATCACATGGCTTGCCGCACCAGTGGAATGTTAACGGTCGAGCTATCATTTCTTCTAAAACAGGGTTCCCTTTGGCAGCCTGTCCTTGCATCAAATAACGAGTTGGTCAAAGCATGTTGTGGAGGTTTTGCTGGCTCAGAGATGTAGATTGCAGTGGCAGCTGAGCAGGGTCTCTTGACGTATGGCATATGGCTGGAGATCTGGAGTCATCAGGAAATGAAGAACCTGAAGATACGGTTCTTCATGAGCATGTTCTTGGGATGGCTATGCTCCCGTGGCTACGCTCCCGTGGCTACGCTCCCGTGGCTACGCTCCCGTGGCTACGCTCCCGTGGCTACGCTCCCATGGCTACGCTCCCATGGCTACACTTCAATAGGCAGAAGTTGAAGCTTGATTATGTCATCGCTGGACTAACTCTGCTGCTTGTCATTGTTGTGGTCTTTACTATGGTCCTTCCACCCATCACGGGGGCTTGCTGGCCATTTTTTTTTTATTCCTACCCATTGTACTCTGCTGTACGGTAGCAGAATAAACAAATAAATAATACAAATTAAATGTACATAGAACAGACCGGCGAATTCATATTATGACTCAATGTTTACATTTCTTTTAAAACTGTAATGACATGGTAATGCCAGTTTCTCTGACAGTTAGTACACCATTAAACAAAATTCCATACCATGTAGCTAACCGCTGTTCAACATCCTTCAAGAAGGCACAATGAAACTCATAAATGGGATCTATATGAGTAAAGAGAAGGGCGAGAACATCTTCTGGCATTCCATCTTCTTTTGACACTTCATCACGAAACCACTGCAAAACAAAGCACTACCTGATTAAAACAAAACTGTGGGTTTGATAACATCCATTACAAATTGTGTTTGTTAACCTAATATAGTAAAAATGTACTACGTAACTGAAGAGTTATTAAGTCATCAGCGAACAGGTGAAACTAAGTTTTCTTGTATTATTAGGCAAACTTGGAACTTTTTTTTATGTAACTTGGGTCGGTCATGGGATTCAAGCAGACTACCACTTGCTTGGCAGCCAACCATCCTTACCGCTTGGCTGTGCAATCAGGGTCCTCAGATCCCAAATATGTTGGTGTACTGCTTTGACAGCAATTATGGAAGAGAGTTAACATGGCTACACACCACCACACATTCAAAAAAAAAAAAATCATTAAAATGCCGGGTGCAACAGGCTGATTTTCGTTTCTATTGCCTAACCGAAAATACCTGCAATTTTAGCATTTTTGTTCTCGAATGCTCTTACCCTAGAGAAGAAATTTATAGGCCTATGCCTGTCAGCTCGGTAACCCCAATGCGCATGCATCGGCGCATGCCTCCTATAAAAGCTCTTTGGCGCGACCCTGCTTCATCTTACGTTCCTCTCAATCCGTCAGGTGGCGACTTCAAGAGGGGAGGTAGGGAATGTACATTTTCGGTCAGGCAAGAAAAACAAAAATCAGCCGATTGCACCCGGCATTTTAATGTTTCCAATTGCTGCTGAAAATATAAATTACCCGTAATTTTAGCATTACAGTAGACCTCGTCTGACCTGGCGATGAGTACCACCGAACGAGCACCCCAGGTTAACGAGCTGGCAACCCCCAAAGTTACGGCTTGTACTGCATAAGCAGAAAACTAAAAAGAAAATTTGGAGAGAAAACGGGTCAAATCAGAAGATTTATTCAGCAACAGTACATCAGATATGAAGATTGCTTAGTGTTAAGGGGGCTCGAGAATATGTCCGGCAGCGACAATGGGTTCCAAACGGTAAAGGCCACTGACCTGAGTAGACATCTCTCATAAGTAATGAGATGTGAAGACGGACGAGCTCCTCCATGATGCTTCTTCAAGAATTTCTGAGATCGGTAAGTTACTGTGGAAGGCCTAGGAAGTGGAGATGGCTTTAAGTTCATGGGCCATGACACTGATGTCTTCTGCACAGCTAATATCCAAATCGTATGTGCTGACGACTACAGTCTTGATCCATGACGCGATCATCCTGCCCGAAGTCATACCAAAATCTCTGGCAAAAGGAAGAAAAAGCTGGTCCTGCCCTTTCGTAGTTCGCTAGTTTCAGTTCGTTGAATGTAGAAGTGAAGGACGCGAGCAGGACAGGAGTCGTTCAGGTTCATCCCCCAGGATCGAACAAAGCGCAGGAATGATGATTGGGGTGGGTGGTTCGCAAAGCTTCTGAGTTTTCTCACAAAAGGAGGGTCTTGGTGTAAGCGAAACTGCTGAATTATTGGGAAAGAAAGAGCAGCAAGACTGGTCGACGGAAAGCGCTTGTACTTTGCTGTAGCGCAGACTGGCTACGAGAGTAACCAGAAAACCCGTCTCTTGGGTGAGCAGGCTGATATGGTAGTTTCCTAGACGCTCCTAATGAGCCTTCACGAGGGAGTTTAACACGATGGAAAAGTCCCAGTCCGGAAAGACTCGAAGAACTGTGGGAAGTTAAATTTCAAAGGACTCGATGAGGAACGAGATGCGGAAGTCGTCGAGGAGGGTGTCTTGCCTGCTTGTTTGAAAACCGAATTAAGGACCGCACGGTAGACTAAAATAGTAAAACCTTTGAGACCTTCCTTGAAGAGATCAGTGAGAAAGATCAAAAGTTCATGCAGAGGGGGATCATGCGATAGGATTGACTTTCCTGAGGCGACACCAATGAAACCACCATCATTGCCAGTAGCTGTTGTAAATTCTGTTGGTCGAAGCTCTAACGGCTTTGCTTTGTTCCTCAAGAACTCCCGCCTCTTGAATGAGTTGGACGATAGTAGCCACCCATGTAGTCATGGGACGTTGGGGACAGATGAAGCCAGATCCCATGCTCCTGTGACAGGAGGTCTGGGAAGTCTGGAAGTTTTGTGGCTCATCTTCGTAAATCAGTCTACGCACAATTTCAAAGTAAGCGCCACAACATTTTTAGAAACTTTCGTGGGTCGTTGATGAGTAGTTCCAGCAGCTGAGTAAACCATGCTGCTGACAGCCAATTTGGCACAATTAGTAGAAAGATGCTCCGAGACGACCTGATCTTTCGCAAAACCTGAGGGAGAACCCGAAAAAGAGGGAAGAGGTTGCCGTAGAGGTTCCTCCACGACAGGGAGAGTGCGTCCAATGCCCAGGCATATCGTCAGTGACTGGACTGACGAAGCAGGGAAGTCTGGCATTGTATCTCGTGGTGATTATTGGGGTGCCCCAATTGGTGAATAGAGATTCGCAGAAGCACTTCTTCACGGCCAATTCTCCCGAGGGAAGCTTGTGGCAAGCTTGTGACCAACCTACAGACTTCAATCAGTAGCATAGCTCAAAAAGTAATCAGTCACTATGCCGTTTGGGAGTGGAGTAGTTCTTCAGTAGGCTAGTTTAAACTTGAAACTTTTATTTTGGAAATCTAATTCTTAGTTTAAATTAAAATTTGGCTGTTAACTTTGATTCACGATTTATGGGGACATAGACCATAGGCATATTTGACTTAGTTTCCCCATAAACTTAAGGCTTCACGGTCCCTTTCTAAAAAAAACAGCTATTTTTCTAATTTTTATTTAACCACCATGTTAATTTAAATTAATCCAAGATTCACCAAGATCCTGTACGTAATTATTGCTTGAAGCAGAGTCCTTCTACGGTCGGTACCCAATAGCCCTAGCTTGATTCAATGTGAACGATTACTTGAAACTATTAGGTACATTTCTTGTTACGAACTAATTTGTTAACCGTAAGGCACATTTTGCATCATAACAGTGCTTACGTAGAACACCAAAGTTTTCTATTCAAAATTATATTGTGAACATTGTATAGTTCGTACTGAGCCAAATTTAATGTAAAAATTCAGTCTTGCTTTTACTTAAACATTTTGTGTAAACTAGTTGATGATGTAAAGTGTTTACATTTAACTGTCATTTAAAGACCAAGAGTTTGAAATGCCTGTTGTATTCTAGTTCATTAATTGCTAGAGTTAAAAAATTAGAACAATTATTTTAATTTAAACTCAGGAATGCAGTTAATTCCCACCCACCTGGTGGCAGCGATACCTAGATTTTTTTTTTTACTTAAATTCCTAGCAGCCTGGGCTTCAAACACTCTACTCCCTATCCGGGCCAGTAGAAAAAGCTATGTTTATCCGCAAAAGTTAAACCAGCCACTCGAAAGTAATTTAAACTCCGCAACAGTTCTTCTACCAGATGTCGGTGCACGCTACAAGCACCTCCCTATCGTAGCATCTGCCGCTACAGGAGATAGAAGAGAAATAGTGTCTGGTTTTAAAAGAAATAGGCCCGAAAGGCCGCTGCGTTTTTGCGAAGTTGGACAAAACGTTCTAAACTCCCAAGTTTTTTTTTTTATGTTTGGAGGCTGGGTCTCCTCTCCAATCCTGGTTTGGAGCAAGGGAGACCAAGTCCGCTAAAAGTACCTGTCAAATTAAAGTTAAACTAAAAATTTAGAATATCTGTCCTAAAGTCCAAAGTTTAAAGTTAAACTAGCTAAATCCATAACTACTACCAGTGCCCGGTATGGGAACTGTGGTGGAGACATCCAGATCCCAATCTCCTGATCGGTTTAGTGGCTTGTTGCTTTTAGTCAGTGAGCTATGCTATCGATTCACAGTACTTGGTCTGTTATATACCAGAGTGTCGGATCCTGGCAGGCAAAAAGCGATGTCCCGTAGGAGAGCTAGGCTCCTCTGATTTGCTTAGAGCCTTGAGAACAATGGAAAGTAGGAGGAGCAGGTGCTTGGAGCAGCTTGATTGACACTTGGCCCAAAGGAACATTCCAAGAACAGAGGCAGGAAGCGATTGACTGAGAATTCTAAGTGGAAAGGAAGGTGGACAGGAATGGAACGTTCCGCAGAGCGGAAGGGTGAAGAATGTAGAAGGTAGGAGCAGTATTCAGCACGGTTGTTATGGCGGAGTTCTTGGAAAGGAAGGGTAAACGGCAGCCGATGATGTGGCTTCAAAAAGGGTTGTGCTGAAGCAGGAGGCCAGCAGGGCAGCCGGATTGTTGCTGGGGAATGACAGCTATAGGAACGGCAACCATGTACAGGAGCTGACGACCTTGGGGTACAGGAACAGCAACTGCAGGTGATAGGAAAGATGCATCACATGCTGGGCGTAGCCAAGCTCCTAGGAAGAAGGTCTGGGAATCTGGAACTAGAGAGACTGCGCAACTTCCATGCGCAGAAGACGGTAATGCTGGGGAACGGTAATGATATCGGAACCGTGCCAGAAAGGGACGACATTCCGTCCTGTGAGGAACTGGAGGACAAGGTACCAAAGATGGATTGAACGTGTCTTGCAGTGTATGCAGGAGGTCGCAAGGTAATTCACCATGTTGTGGATAGGGAATCGTCACGGAAGGGAATTGGCCTCAGTCATGATTCTTGAACAGGTGAGAGGATCCCGACTGGAAGGCGGAACTAAGAAAGGGTAGCAGACCCGAACCGTCTGGTTATGACGGCTTAGGTGCTTGTAACGCCCCCGGTTTCCCTGGTGTACATGGAGTTTCAGTCTAAGATTCTACGGTGTTTACGACGACTTTTACTGCATAAACACAGTTTTGGGCTACAGTCCCAGCATGGGGGATGGAGCGTCGGGTCCTAATTAAAGGGGCCTAACCTTAATACTGTTGGTAATCGCTGCCACCAACGGTGGATTTAACTGTTTAAAATAGCTAAAATTAATGATGGGCTACATATTTATTTTACACTAAAAACAATTAACCAATCTAGCAAACGAACTGAAGCTTAAAACTCCTGGTTTTATTTTGGCAACAGAGAATGAAAATAAACACTTTACATCATAGTTTGCTTCTAAAAGCTTTTGAATACAATTAATTAAAAGCAACAAGTTTGAAATATACAACTGTAATTCACATGAAATCAGACAAACAACGGTTGTGTTTGAATAAAGTTAAATTTTCACATTAGAAAAAGTAATACTAGGTGCTCCCGGAGACACCCGCAACTGATTAAAGTCTATCTGACAGTATGTTTCATACACGATCAACCGTCCACAGTTATGTTTCTAAGTTTTCCAAGTACAAAAGATCAACATCCCTTAGTTCCCGCAGAAACTGTTCTAAGAAATAAAAAGCCCGGCAATTTTATACTTCGGCATCAGTATTTTTCTTTCGACTTCCACAAAGATCAAACCGTCAGTTTAAATTAAAAATCCATTTAAGTTTAAACTAGAAAAAATTGGTTTTTAGGAAGAGTACCACTCTTACGTTATGGGGTGAAGAAACCTAATATGCCGCTTAAGGCATTACCACCATAATTTTCTCTAAGCTAGAGGTTAAGTTTACGAATTTAAACTATAAATTTAGAATATGGGGCTCCTAAACTAAACTTTTAAAAGCTAAACTACAACATACGAACCACTACCATTATGCCCGGCATGGCATCCTACGGACATGGCGTCTCCACTCCCGACTGGCGTGACCCTTCTAGCTGTGCTGTGGATGCTTGGGGGTGGGGGTTTTTGTGCTAGAGACCGGAAGTTCGCGCGGACGGGCAGGAGAGCTGCGGGGGTCTGGTTGGCTGAGGGCCTCGAGAACAATGGAAAGTGGGAGGAGAAGTCGGTTGAACCAAGGGACTGGGTGCAGAGCCGTTTGAAGGAGTAGGGACATGTAAAGATAGGCCAGTTTGAGTTTTACTCAAGTGAACTTTGGGAAATAGGCCTTTACTTTGAAATATGGACTATTGAATAAATATTTACATGTTTGCAACGTGAGTAGGCTCTGGTTAAACCTTTACATGGCTTTCGGTAATGCATAAAGCATTACTATTAAATTTAATAAGCTTTAACTGAAAACTGCAGTGTTATACACCACAACTAGTTTTGGCTGGGGGGGATTGAGGATTCGAAGTTTTATGCACAGTTTGACTTTCGGATTGCTTTGGAACAGATCTTTTATAAATATCTTTTAGTTTTAATAGAAGAACAAGCCAGCAGTAGTATTTGGAAGGTCTCAGTCAGGTTTAGAGGAGAACTAAATCAAACATATAAACACTAAAATTCGTATCCGGTAGAATGCCGATGTTGAATTACTTTGGACTAATGGTAGCGTTTCTGGGGGTAAAAGATTATTATAAAAGTACAAATATGGTTAAATAAACTAACTCAGTTGAATGCTATAACGCAGTAAGTTAATTTGGAAGTTCAACTTTAAAGTTGAAAGCCAAAATCGATCGTTGTGGAAATTTTTCATAAGGATTGCGGCCGACAAACACAAAAAATATCACACTTGAAATTGTTGTCTGTACATGTATGTGAGGTTAAGTACCATAAATGGAAGCCCCTCCTAAACTACAACTAAGCTAGTGTTTGTGGGCTTTTTGCCCTAAAGTAGAAACAATAAAAATCGAGTTACAAAGATACAAGTCTTCAATAATGGCGGCCATGATGAAGGAGCGCTGCGGTTGGTTTTGGATGATTTTCAAACGTAGTTTGGAGATCTTCTGGATGGAAAGTTCGGATTTACGCTTCCCCAAGAGGTAGATATTACGACTGGCTATTAAATGTCGAAGAGTTTGACCGATTTGGTCCATTATTGAGAAAACGGCGACATTTACACAATCGAGGCATTTGGGCGCGCAAGGAAAAAAAATTGTTCGTTTGGCAAAACGAGTGTTTTTCGGTGGTCCACGTTTACAGGGCCGTGAGTCTCGGTCGTCTTGAAGTGAAGACAACAGGATGGTGCTCGAGATTCGGGAATGCGGATAAAAAGTCTCGTCGTTGAAGAAAACGGAACACAGGAGGGGAATACAGCACGTCTGATGTGGCCGAAACCTTTGACAAAGAAGACTAAAGAATGGCCGACGGCTTGGTTGATATACCCAGGAGGCTGCGCAGGACCAATGCGCAGAGGGCGGAACGCTAGCGTCGCCCTTGAGACGGAATGGCAACATGCGGAAAGGAGACAGTGGTTCGCCGATGAGGTTAGGCCGGACGTAGGGGCCCGGTTTCGGCCCAGTGGCCAAAACCAGGTGGTAAAAGTTGGCATACTTCCTATTACGAGAAGACATCGCCCGCACAGGGCAGGCGGACAATAAATGTAGTCTTTAAAACCAATGAACGGAATGCAGAGTCCTGGTCCCGCCGTTTAGACTGTACAGGACAAGCTGGCCAAAGAATAAGTCTCCCTATAAACAGAAGGCTCCCGGAACCGTTAGTCCGGATGGCATGAAGAATGGTCGACGAAACAACGCGCTGGAACGGCGTGCAATAGATGCACTGTTCTAGCCGGAAAGTACAGAAGATGGCCCGAAGTCGTGTTGTAGCAAGGAATAGTAGAGACGGCCGGAACCATAGCAAAGGCTGGAACAGGAACCAGAGGCGGAACGTCAGGTCCGGAATGATGAAAGAAGCAAGCCGGAAGGAACAGAAGATACCCGAAGTCGCGTCGCAACACGGAACAGTAGGAACGGCCAGAACGTGAAGAAACAGGAACCGGAGGTGGAACGCCTGGCAGAGGAACGGTGAAAACTGGCAGGAAAAGCCTCTCGGAACGCCGCGGAGGGGCAGTCTGAGAAAGACGAACTCCTTGAGCCAGAACGGGTCGGAAGGAGGAATGGTGTTGACCATGGAACGGCGTAGGGTCAGGAACGAAGAGAAAAGCTCCGGAGCAACCATATACGGCGACTGCCCTAGGAAGAAAGATGATTACGTTCCGTATATACAAGCGAACCCAGTTCCAGACATGCGCAGTAGTTACGAGCCCGGCAGGGAAGACAACTTTCATTCTAGGGAATAGGAGCTCCAAAGGGGAAAACTGCTAGTAAAAAACAGGTAATGAATATTTTCTTCGGCTATAAAACATGGGTGAGGCCTAAAGGGAAGCTAGTGCGTTCAAGTCAAAGATGTTTTACTTTGATACCGTGTCCACCACTTTCCGTTATTCTTAGAGACTGTCCGTATGTAAAAAGTTTTCTACCACGTTTTTATTTTCTCAAAGAGACTTCTTTTGGCAGCATCGCTGGGGAACGTCTTCAAGTGACTCACACGGCCTGTTTCGGGTGATCGCTCAAAAGCAGAGATCTATTATTTATTTCCTCGAAGCAACCTCACTGGGGAACGTCTTCAAATGACTTATGGCCCGTTTTGTTGGATCAGTCACGTTTTTGTCCTTTGCGAGGTGATGTCTTTTTAACATTTTTGTTAGCCTGAGAGGGCGACTTATCATTTTAGGCCTTTTTTCGTCGATCTTTTATGCTCCCATGCAAACGCCATGTAAGAGCCATGGCTGCACTGAACTGAGGCTGACCAAACTTGTCCAACTTCCAAGGATGTTGGGGTGAACACTTAGCGTTATTACTTAGCGAAGTCTTGGAACAATCGTGCTTTTTTATGACTATCGTCAGTTTTACCTTCCCTACCTTTTTAACGTTAACATCACTGTTTTCATTTTTATCAACATGCACAACACTGATCATTACTAGGACTGTGTGAAATACACTTAAATAACCCCTAATCATTACCAGGCTTAGCAAAAGACTTTTGAATTTTGAGTCAGTAGGAGTTGTTTCACTACTTTTACGAGAAGTTTCGTTGCTTTGACGCGTCTTGGCAGGCAAACATTTCCATTTTCCATCGGTAGAGACATTGACTGTCACTAGGTCGCCGGACACATTTCCATACCCATTTTGGGGAGGAGAGCAACCATCCTGAAAAAACACTGTTTAAAGGCCTACAAGCATGAGTCTATTTTATTCGACATAACTTTTGATAAACGTGCTTCCACGACATTAAACTTAGCATTCATACTAGCATCTGTGGATTTTCAAACTTGCGACACAACAAAACCCAAATCGTTTGGATCGAAGTTGGGGGTTTCAACTGTAAGGAGGAATCGTCAACTGGCGTAGGTATAGCTGGAGCAACGTAGCCACGGGCTTCATTGCTGTCATCGCTAGCGTTCGGTTCAAGAAAGAAGTAGGAAAATTCTGCTGGTGGGTCAGTACGCCACTTTTCCAAACGAAGATTGATCGAAGTTTTGAAGGATTTACAGTGACATTTGTTTTGGGATAGATTTTTTTAGAATCTTGCGAAGAAGATCTGCTGTGTTGATCTCTTTTTGGATCAAACTTTTTCCGGTGTAGCGCACTTTTGCAATAGTGTCATCATCGTGAAATAAACAAAAAGCACATTGGACAGATGCAAAATAACACGATATGTATTTATGGCACGCCGAAAGAACATCGGTGTTTAATGGACGTGGGTGCATTCTGGACAGTCACCTGAAGCAATAAAGTCTGCCAATTCCTTGGAATTCATGTTGGCAATAGTAAAATAAACAAAAAATTACAATGCATAACAGGCGCGAAATTAACACGTTCATGCCCAAAGCGATACGACAAGATGGTGGCATTGCTAGCATTAATAAGGAATGTGAAGCAGTGACCCTGGCAGGAGCAAGATTATACTAGACTATTGTACAGAAATTAAATTAATTTAATTTGGGCAATGAAATAAGCATAAAATACGCAATTTTAACTTAAATTACTGAAGGAAAATATTTTGCAAATACAGGAGAATCTCGATTATCAGAATTAATTGGGACCAAAGGGTGTTCAGGTAATCGAAAATTCTGATAATCCAATTTACATGCAAAATAAAAATAACTTTTTCTTTACTCGGTTTTAGTGTTTGTCAACTATGCTTGATTGTATAAGACTACTGAAAAGAAAATTTTGCATGAAACTCCAGGAACGTAAATAAAGCAAAGTCAATGCTTATTCTGTTTCTAAAAAACTGCAAATTTCTGAATATTTTGTAAGAATGGGAGTTCGGATAATCGAGGTTCTACTGTAGTAAGAAACTATGGCCTGAAGAACTTTGGATTACATTTGGAGTGGGAAAAACCTTTCCGTTGTATTCGATTTCAGTCCCTTGCTACTGAAAACAAAGTACCATGCACTGTTTGGACAACTTTACAAAAATTCATTCTGTGACTGGCAAAGTGGGTATGAAGCTAGCAACTTTGAAAATGGCAAAATCTAGACTGGTATGACAAGGCACCATTGAATGGCGACATGGAAAAGAGAGAGGAGTTTACGGTTCATGCACTTGGTTGAAGTTTACGTACAATGGATCAATTGAGTTTCCATTAATACCATCACAAAATATACGGAACTTTCAAATGGATTAACACATTAAATGTGACAGCAGATTCACATACATTGAACTATAACTAATCTCCTGATACTGTTGGAGAATGCGTGTTTATTACTTGGGTAAGCTAGTAATTATTTAATAACTGCTTATTTTTCCGTAAAGATACGTTCTAATAGCATCTTTCTTATTCCTTTGTAAGGAATTTACTCAGAAGCGGCTCTTTTCACATAATATTCATTAAAATCACGCTTTTTTGTCAATAGCTAATGGGGGTTAATAAAAAAAAAAGAGTCGTACCCAAAGTTTGTAAGGCATTTAATGGCGATTAAAAATGAGCTGAAAAAACTAAAATCGGATCACTAATAAGGGAGGTAGGCATAAACGAAAATTAGGCTTACGTTCCAATATGGTATCCAATACAGCGGCCAAATGACCATTATGTGGATAGCGTGAACAATTGTTTTGAACACACCTAGGAGTATGTAACAAGGCCCATCAAAAACATTTAGGGGACATATACGTTCACACATAACTGAGCTAGTTCCTGTACTATGACGAAAGACCTTTCATGCTTGCTTCCGGATAATTGTGCACTACTTACCACGTCTAATACTTCCAGATCTTTTTTGTAAGTTCTTTCAGTCATTAAAACTTCTTTTGCTATGAAGTAAGCTTTGTCAGTTGGGTAGCGCTGAAATTACAGAATACTAATTTTAACACAGAAAAACCGGTAAACGGGAATGACAATGGTATTTAAGGGACATCTTCAAGAAAAAATACACGAATACCACCACGGCAGAAAAAACATCAGTTTGTTTGTTGATTTTTCGGTGAAAACCTATCATCTTCTTTAGAACCGCCAACAAAGTTCAGAAAAAATTTGTCACATCACATCAAACTGTCTTTGAAAGGCGGCACTTTCAAAACTTTCAAAACAAAGGAAAGTGTCTCCTTTCAAAGACAGTTCGATGTGATGTGACGAATTTTATCACCACACTTTTTTTGTATAATTTGTCAATTTCCACAGTGACATAATCTGGTAAAGTTACAGACAAGTTTTCGAAGCAAATAGAGTTTTGTGAAATAAGCAGTACAATAAATTGTACAATAAATTTTTAGTCAATGCACACATTTCTAACTGTTAGTAATACAAAGAGAATTAATTAGATGTTATTCTCATGAGGTGGCGAGTAAACAGCAAAACAGAATAAAGATGTTATGAGCAGCTTGGGACCGATAACCACTGTCCCATTTTTTGTAAACGAGGCATGCGCAGCTAAATTACATTGTGTATCTAAAGGACACAATATCAGTTACTGTTTTAAGAACGAAACATTAAGGAGCCTAAGGGCTACTTCACAAAACTGAAATAAAGCTACAGAAACTGAAAATCGGTTAAATGATTGGCAAAATTTTAAGCGAGTACTACTGGCTCCCCTTTTAGACTCGAAGAATAAAATCCAAAAAATACATTTTAACAACAAATGTTGAAACATTTCGGTATAGGGCAGTTTTAACCTATCTTGAGCATGCTGAATCCGCATCTGCCTGGTACGAAGTCGAATTAATGTTTACGTTTTTTTACGCTTAGATTTCAAAGTTAAGGATATTTACCGTCCCAATATCCTTGCAAATTTTCGACAGTCAGGTTTTCTGGAGTTGGAGGGACTCAGAACGACTGTCTTCATCAGGCTACCACATCACCTCAGACAGTCATTCTGAGCCCCTCCAACTCCAGAAAACCAGACTGTTGAAAATTTGCAAGGATATTGGGACGTTAAATATCCTTAACTTTGAAATCTAAGCGTAAAAAAACGTAAACACGAACTCGGACTTTCAAAGTAAGCGATGTGACATTTTTTAATTAGTCGAATTAATCTTTCTAATTCAAGATGGCGACCAAAAAAAGTTATTTTTTTCTTGTAGTGTCTAAACTGTTCATCTGACTGAAAATAAACCGGTTACAAACTATACCACGAGCCACGGCATTTTGCCATGATGAGTTAGCCACCAACGAATGAGAACAGCGGATTTTTGGCAGTCTGAGTGGATTAGCCCAGTCATGTGATACTCATGTCACGGCAAACAGCCGTGGCGCGCGGTTTATGTTTAGAATAGAAGTTTCCTTCAAAACTGTTTCTATTCATATGCTGCGTAACATTAACCATTCTGACCCCAATTTATCATTTAAATTCTACTAGCAATTTATGTACGATATACCAGGGTTCAGACAATTTTTTTATTTTCAATTTCCCTGACATTTCCAGGTTTTCCAGGTGCATCCAAGGGCAATTTCCAGATGTTTACAAGATGTTTAGTCAGGGAAACAGTCTGTAGCAAATGTTTTTATTTATGTTTGTACGAAAATAATCTAACATCCCAGAAAATAGCTGTTTAGCGACTAGTCCAGACGGGACTAAATGCATTTTCATTACAGATATTGGTACTAGCTTAAGATTTGGTTTATTGAGCGTTATATCGAAAATACTTGAACATATTAAAGCACAAATTAAAATATTAGCTACTAGCCTACGATTATGTTTCTGGTCTGCTAATTCAATGGAACTTACATGTGAAACACAAAGGGATTTTTTTTTCAAATTTCCCTGTCTTCCAAAAAAATTCTTGTTTTCTTTGAGATTTTGGCTCCATTTTCATTTTCCCTGAGCTTTCCAGGTTCTCCAGGTTTTGTCCGAACCCTGTATACAACAGCTCATATGTGTATTGTAATTCCCGACTTTAAAACAGCCGCAATCTTAGTTCTAATCAAGATCCACTGACATATTTGGATTTAATGAAAGGTGAAGATGTACGTTTTCCAACACGGGCAATAAAAACGATGTATTGTAACTAGGAGCTAAGTTACGGTATTTATCTACGTAGCATGCCTTTTGCATCGTTTTACGTCAAATCCATCTTCAAACTGCTGCAGCAGCCGTTCTAATTAAGATAAATAGATGTGATTAGGCGAAGATGAAGATGTACATTTTCCAACTAGGTAATTAAAACAATTTGTTTTAATTACGAGCTAAGCTACGGCAGTTTATATATGTTGTAGCGCTGTTCTTTTTGAGTCGTTTTGCAACAAATTCCATCTTTATACTGCCGCAGTACCAGTTCTACTTTAGATAAATGTATGTGATTAAATTTAGATGAAATATGAAAGTGTATACTGTCTAAGAAGGTTAATTAAAACACTTTATTTAATTAGGACCCAACCTACGACAGTTTATCTATATTACAGCATTGTGGTTTTTACATCTTTAACACGTTCCATCTT
>JAHWFP010143383.1:0-33037 GCA_023313725.1 Lithobius niger | reverse complement strand
TGGGGCGTCGGTCGGGGTGTGGGGATGTAAGTGGGTGGGTTGGGGGGGGGGGGGACGGAAAAGGACAGAGGGTGATGAACAACGACATTTCACTGGAATTGAAAAATAAATAATGGAGTTGCGCGCCCAGGACGGAAAATAGCTCCCTCTGTAGAGACACAAGAGAAGCAGAGTGCAATGGGCAGATTTTATTGCCGAAGAAACGTCTTGACGGCAATAGAGTCCTTGTAGTGCAGCATGGTAAGAGAATGGCCGGCGGACGCCATTGTTGAGAACGAGCCACCAAAATAATGCACTGCCCCTGGAAAGAGGGAGGGGCGCCCCTTGCTCCAGAACATCTTGGAGTTGGGAATGGGAAATGTAGGGTGTGTGGGGTTGTAATGCATCTTTTGAAGGGGATATGTAAAATCAAATGGGATGATCCCAGATTGTCCCAGAAGTTGAATATTTTTACCCTGTCTGTGGGCAATCCGTGTGGGACAAACAAGACGGATTTAAGTTGCGGGCTATTAAAGGCACTATCCAGGAATGACACCCACCTAGTCACTGGGAAAAGGTTGTACTAGCCTGCTTGCGTATTGGTCACACCAACCTTACTCATTGCTTCCTTTAGAGGGGGTGTTATCCCTCCTTAATGTCATTGAGGTCGACGTCCACTTCCGGTCCGTCTCCTGCTTGTTGATTGTCACCATCTTGATGGTGTTCGTCGTTATTTCCATCTTTCACGAGACATAGCATGGCGATAAGTCTGTTCTCCTGTCCGGGATTTTTAAATTTTGTCAGGAGGTACTGATGTATGATAAGATCTAAATTTTGGGGTTTGCTTAACACCTCTGTAATGTGTGGCGCAGTGGCAACCCGGACCACTGCACTGTGACTGAGGTTGGTGCTAATGACCTTGTTCTTGATTAAGCGTCAATCCCCTCCCTCCCCCTGTCTGTGACCAGGGGCATACTGGCCATTCGGGAAAATGGGAGGCTTCTTGTGGGGTCTGTGCTCCCAGGGCCTGTTGGAGACGACTGATTTCTACGAAATACACAAGAAAAGGGCCTACGTTAGCCATTTCCCAGGCCTAAATGGCCTTCCCGGTACGGCCTGTCTATGATTAAGATTTTTACTACTAAAAAACCGCGAAGATTAATTAAAGTCGGGCCGGTAAGAAAATGACTCGGTTTGCTTCGAATAATGCCTGTTTTGCCTGGTGGGATAAGTGCACCTTGTGCATACGACGAGTTCAAGACGTTTCCAACGTGGCGGCGGGTTAGGCCTAACTTTGTTCGGAAAGCGTGGTAATTAATACACTCAAGGTTGTGAAATTAAAGTTGATAAGTATGTGTCGATGTGGAGAATTTAAAGCGAAGACTGAAGCAAGAAAGCGGACAACTATGCAAACCAGGTTTTAAGTTTAACAAGTGGACTCGCTGACGTTTCAGTGTGGTGGCAATCGAATGCCAAAGTGTACCTTGCAGACACCAGCGACTGGCGATTTACTGCGAACCCCAACTTAAACACTCGATTTTCACTAGGTTCCACCTTCCGCGAGACATTACGTGTCAGTTGGGCATTGATTCTAGCCTTTTGTCTTGGGTTTTCACTTTCTGCAAGAGATAAAGATATACGGGAAGATCTAGATATGGGGTTTGGTTAACATCTCTGTAATGTTTGGTGCAGTGTCGGGCAACCTGGGCCACTGCACTGTAGCTGAGCCCTAGCTGCCGATGCGCCATTAAACATCAATCCCTCCCTGAAACTCTCGAGGATAACGTCAAGTCATTCTTCTCTTGACCCGAGTTTGGTGTTGTTGGTTAAATTTGTCTGAGTGGTCGGCATCCATTAATGAATGAAAATACGTCAGCGCAGGCTTTTTGGTTGGTTTTATGTCTCAAGTCTTGTAGTTTGTACATTACCATGATGGTTGAATAAATGCTTAATTCGCTGTGGCTTGGGGAGCTTACTGCACTTCCCCAGACCTTCTAGCATAGGTTGCAGGTGCCGTCCCTTAATCTGAATTAGGTTTCTGGTTTCTCTGAAATGCACAAGGGCCTTTTCCTGCGCAGTACTTGCAGGACCTATTCTGAAGCAGAGCCAGCCGTTCTGCGACTGCCTGGCGCGTCGGTTCGTTCTCCTTTAATGGTATTGAACCGATCCTATAGTAAAGTTCAGAGGAAACAAAGGTGCACGTCTTCTTAACAAAGTTTTACTCTTTGCAGCCAGGCGCGATATTTAGTAAGAGTCGTTCGGCATGGCCTGTTCAGATCGCCTATGACGTCACTGGGAAGTGCCGTATCACGTGACTACCTAATGAGTTTGAGCTGCGCATGCACTTATCTTTTTGCCGCGTGCATCCGGGAAGTGTGTCTCCTCCAATTTGCCTTCATTTGGGCTTGGCTTAGCCAACGGACCAAGTCACGTGGAAGAATAGACTGCGACGCCATCTTGGATGTGCCAGAGAAATTTGCTGCTAAGCGGTGATTGGTGCGGCGCTGGGTCACGAGGTCAGGCGGAAGGAGAAACGGGTGAATTCATTGGTTGCGACAGCTTGGAGAAAAGGGGGGAAAGGGTTTGCAGACAGGCAATATTTCGGTGTATTTGACGCAGAATTAAAAAAAAAAAGCAATAGTGAATAATGTTGGCTTTTAACTTGGTGATGTCGTTTAAAGTGTACCTGGAAAATTCAGTGAATACGAACACGGAAGAATGTAATGGGAATACGGTAAGCTAAGTTGGAAGTATATTCGAGAAATATGCATTACAATTAATGTCTTGATTTAAGGATCGCGAGCAAAGATATGCGATTTCAAGAATGTGTACTCGTACCAATTTTTAAAACTTTTTTTTTTTCTTTGTCTTTGGACCCCAAAAAAACCACTGCACCTGAAGATCGACCTTCCCTGTAAAACTTGCCTCTTACAAGAACACGTGCATTGGGGAATGCATGCATCCTACAGATTTCCGGTGACCTTTTCCAAGACCCTGAAAAGTGTTTCCCCTCCACCACATCCGACTCAGTTTCAAGTTACTCTGCCCCCCCCCCCCCCCCCCCAAAAAAAAACCTCGCAAACTTTCTTGAAATCCTACAACCTTACCTAACTTAACCCTTTCTATTTTACCCCATTTCGCAGTACGCCCCTTCCTGCAAAAATATCAGCTCTACACGTAAGCACACAATTAGTGGCGTGAATTTTCAGACCTGGCTCGTGTGTTATGGTATCAACAGAGGTAATGTGTTAGAATTGGTAGTTCACTTAAAAGTGTTATTCCTAATCGGTAAGGAAATCAGCTAAATGTGTTCAGACGGACTCTTCGAAAACCTAAAAATAAGTCAAAATTCAAAGTTAAAAGTAAATGTTTTGTACGAATTTTTTTAGTAAATGTTCATTATCTAAGAAGTTTTCATCTGTAAACAGGAAAAAATATAATACTACTAGCCAAAGCGTGTGCTGCGCACGGATGGTGTTGGATGTACCGTTTGCAACAACACCGGTACGGTTGCTCACGTCACACTGACTCGATCCTGGATATCTGTGCCACATAAAAAAGCTGCAACTGGTGAGCAAAAGACATGTCATTCCTTGGCCGTTTTATGTACACTGTATTTACATGTAATTGTGGCTGGCTGTTAGTGACTCCCCAGTTCTTGCCAGACCCGTTGCTATCGCAACAAATATTATTATATCATATTATTATTATTATATTATGTATACCGGCCGAGGATGCGCTTCAACAATTGTTGATTTCTATTCTGGAGCATTCAACTGAGCTTCCAAAGGCCGCATTTCGGAACTAAATATAACATTCAATAAGCCTTATTCACTACGTTTACATGGCCACAAGAAAGCGCATTCTAGCGATGCGCTTTGAAATGCGCATCAAAAAACGGCACCTGTTTACAAGACGAAAGATCGCGATTAGGGCCAATCCGCTAAGGAATGCGATTCGACCAGTGTGATCGGAAAACCCTTCCTTCCTGCCCTCCCTTTCGAGAACAGTGAGCAAGTCCCACGCTGCTCTACCACATGAATGTAGTAAACTAGGTTAGTTTAGACCCAAGCAACCAAAGGTAATCAAAACTTAGTGGTCTTTCTACTCATGTACACTTGTTTTCAGTTTATTTACCTAAATTCGAATGGCACCAGCACAAATTACGTGGGCGCCGTAACTGTGTCCGCCATCTTTACCAGGCGTTTTCCAACGGCTCAATGCGATTGCGAGTGTTTACATGCACAAAGACGATGCGATACGGATTCTGAAACCACCTCCGTGAATCGCATTGGGGGAAAGCGCCACGAACGGGTGTTTACAAGACCAACGGAGGCGACACGGACGCGATGCGCATCCCTCTGAAGCGCTTCGAAGTGGTCATGTAAACGTAGTGATAATTGGCTCTGGCTACGTTTTGTTAACGCCAGTGACGCCAGTTTTACTTATGGCTAACAAACGTTGATGTTCGTTGGCTTTGCTCACTCATTCAACGCATCCCTTTCAGGTGCTCCTTCTTACTTTTTTTCCAGTTTTTTACTGAGTCATCGACAATTTTTTTTTTGGGGGGGGTTTATTTTTAACATCTCTGTAATGTGTGGCGCAGTGGCAACACGGACTTCTGCACTGTGACTGAGGTTGGCGCCCTCCCCCCCCCCCCCCCGGTCCCTTCCCCGGCCATCAACGCTGCGGAATAAGACTTTATTAAATATCGATTCGTGCTACGTTTTCTAAAACGAAATTTATCGCCATTCGTAGGAATGTTACGCCGTGCTAAATCTAATTTTCTTTGCTACACCTGCGAAAAATTGTAGCAGCATGCATCGTTGAGTCGCTATCTGAAAATGAGCAGCTCTCTTTGGACTGTCCCGGAGATAGGTGGATGGCGGAGGGGTAGGGGGAGGGAGGAAGGGGAGGGGGTGTTAGCTCATTGTTTATCGGTCTGAGTGCAACTTGTGGAGCGTGACAAGGAGTCTCCCGCTTGGATGAACTGATGGAAGAGGCAGAGTTATTTCTCACGTGACCAAAAAAGATGCAATTTCCTTCTCACTTGGGCTGTATAATCGCCCGGGGCCAACTGCACTCTACCCAAATATATCGATTCATGACGAAAGCAACGATAGCGAGAGAGAGAGAGGGAGCACCAACTGCTGGGGAAGGAACAAGGCCATTTTTGTTAAACCTGAAGCGTAGGACTTGTGAATTAAGTCAGGCCGCAACGAATGTTGCAATAACGACAATATAAAATGATAAAATAACATTAAAAAAAACAAAGTAGAGCGCTGGACCCAGAAGCAACCTTGCCCAGAGTCCGCTCATCAGACGGTCGCCATCATGGAAAGTAACCATCTTGGATAGTCGCCATCTTGGAAAGTCGCCATCTTGGAAAAATGGCGACTATCTGATGAACTGACTTTGGGTCCAACTTCCCTATTTCATGTTTTTTATATGATTTTATCATTTTTTTATTTTGATCAAGGCCCTAAAAGATACGGCAAAAATTTTTAAAAAGTTGTTGCTAATACGCATTTGTGAGATTTCTTTCTTGCCTGTTTGGAGGTGAATCTTTTTTTTTTTTAGTCGTTTTGCTCGCCCAGTTAAAGTCGAACTGGTTTTCGCGTGTTTGTGTTGTTGCTAGCAATTGTTAATACCACTTAACTCGGGTCTAGCGGCTTCAACCATTTCAGATCGCTCTTATAGCCCCCCCCCCCCCCCCCCCCCTTCCCCGGCCGGGGGTGTCAGTACCGGGATAACTAGGGTTAAAAAGTCTTCACGTTAGTTTGGTGGGGGAAGGGGCTCAAAACACTGGTTAACCTTACCTTAAACGGATTCGTTTTTGTTTTCTAATTTTATACGGCTTGTCTTTTTTCCATTCGTTGCTTTCTCCTTGATATTAGTCCCTAAGTGTACTGAAAATTTTGAGACACTAAATCTTAGTACTGGGAGAGTCTGACTGCTGGTTTTATTAGTACACTACCTCGCTACTGTTTACACGTGCACGTAGTGTCTGACTTCATTTCGTACGGTTAGTGTTCCATGATGTTCTCCATAACGATAATACTGTAACGTCAGCTTTGCGTAATGGCACCCCCCCCCCCCCCCCCCCCCCCGCCCCGTTCACTCTCATTTCTGTCAGGTTTGTTCATGAAATGCAAAGCCGGAAAAAGGAATAAAAAAAATATTATTTTTTTTGTGTGTGAATTTTTGAAATGTTCGGCAAAAGCCAGCTCGGGAAAAAAAAGTATGAAAATTGAATTTGTTCATTTCATCGTTCCGTTTCAACTCGATTATAAGAGACAGACTGTCAGACCCTTTTTCTCGAGTCGTTTTTGAGTTTGCTTTGACAAAGAAAATGCAAGGAGTTGAAAAAGTAAATTTCGTTTTTCAACGTTGCTGGTTTTGGATGTTAGGAAAAGGTGAAGTTGGTCGGAGAGCGCGATTGACGCCTGTTTTTCGATGACCTTTACGGCTGGACCTTCGATTTTAGAATCTTCCGTTGCTGGTCTGTGTTTTCAGTTTTGGAAAAAAGAAAATCCATCTTGAAGCACTCGCACTTGCCTTGAATAATAGAAACTCCTGGAACTTGACTGCGCTACGTTATTGCCGGTATGATCAGGGCGGAAAGCCAATGGGCGAGCTCGATCAGTGATAAATAAATACTGATGCAACCCTGTCTCCGTTGCCTTTCGGACTTAAATGTTAAACTGCAGGAGCGGGAGTTGAACCCTCGACCTTTGCAAACCAAAGGTCAAAGTCCTACCGCTTCGACGGCAATAAGTTGCAGGTTTTTAAAGGCATTGCCCAGGAATGGGATTCGGCTTGTCGGCGTAGTCGCCGGAAAGAGGTGGTGCTAGCCTGTTTACGTATTGGTCACACCAATCTTACTCTCTGAATCCTTTTGAGGGCGGTTATTCCTCCTGATTGTCATTGTGGCGACGTCCCTTATATACTTGTTGATTGTCGCCATCTTGTTGGTGTCCGCCGCCGTTTCCGTCTTCCACGAGACATCGCCGGGATTTTTAAATTTTTTCAGGTGGTATAGATTTATGATAAAATCTAAGTTTGGGGTTTGTTTAACATCCCAGTAATGTGTGGCGCAGTGGCAACCTGGACCACTGCACTGTGACTGAGGTTGGCGCTAATGATCTGGCTGCCGACACGCCATAAGCCTCAAACCCCCCTCCCCCCTCCTATAGCTAAGCTACAGAGCAGCGTCAAGTGACGCCATATTGGCTACGAGACACCGTTTGGAGGTAATAGCTACAAGGTGCACTAGATTAAAATGTAAGGAAGAAAACAGCATCTCTAGTCAAGACAGTGCTTTGAGAGCGGATTTCTTAGGCTTAAAAGAACGTTGTTTTCTCCAACAACAAAAATCGCGCGTTATAGGCTTAAGAAATCAAGTCTAGAAGCATTGGCTTCAGTAAGACGACCTTCTTGTCGCCCTCCAGTGCTCCTTGCAGCTAACCCAGTTACTGGCTCATGCATAGATGTACACGCAATAATACTGCGTTGTGTCACTGCCCTATAGAGCAGTGACACGACGTAGTATTATTGTACATAACTCTATGCTGGAGCCTTAATGGGTTAGCTGCAAGGGGCACTGCAGAGAGAAAAAGAAGGGCGTGATACTGAAGCCGATGCTGTGAAGAGTGATTTCTTAGACCTAAAACGCGCGATTTTTGTTGTTGGAGAAAACAACGTTATTTTAAGCCTAAGAAATCCGCTTTTCCGTTGTTTTTCCCTCCATTTTTATGTAGTGCACCTTGTAGTTATGCCCTCCAAAACCCATACTGGGGCCAATGTGGCGGCAAATGTCACTGCTCTACAGGCGCAAAGATCGAGGGTCCAATTTTCGTGACGTTAAAGTCCAAAACTCAACGGAAGTAGAGTTGCATCTGTACGTGTTTACGTTTGTGCTGAATGATCAATATCATCAACGTTATTGCTAGCCATATTTTGTTGTTGTTGTTGATAATGTCGCGTAAGACTGGAGGAGTGAATGGAGTATTAATCCATTGGGTACCTGTTTGAACGGTATGGGCTTCGTTTTTTAGAGTTGCAGTCATAGAGTCGATCGATCTCGCGCTATCTCGGCTTACAGGCCAGAGCGCTGTCACTCTGCTATACTAGGGATTCCTTACAAAGCCCGCATTTCGCCGCTGGACTGCTCTTACTTTAGACATGGAAATTTCGTGGCTATAAAGTTTGTGAATTGCAATGCCGTACTTTTTAACTAAGGCACTTTTGAGAAGGACTGAATGGGGTGGGGTGCTGTACAATAAGGGTTTAAACTTCACATTTAAGTGAAAGACTTTAGATGTTGGCATCTTGTCGCGGTTGTCTGTCACGGCACGATAAACCAGGCTCAAATCGTCGAAAATATCGAAGGTGCTCATCGAATGGTCCCGCCTTCAAAGCCCCGCCTGATAGCCGAGTGTAGGCTTTCCCTCGGAGCACTTAGTTTGGCCAATACAGTGCGACTCGAACGGCTCGACCCTCAACCTGTCTGGCCGTCACTCACGCGCTTACGTCATCGTTATGGTTGTTGCCACGGCAACGAGAGGCCTCTTTCCAGCTGTGACCCAAGCCTCACGTGACCCCTTGACCCTCTGCCAGATGCTGACCGCCACTCAAGTTGGCCATCGTCGCCTTCTTCGCCGTAATTCCGCGGCAAGGGGCTGCCTATTCTGAACTGATGGTGGTGAGCGATGGTTCAAACTTTGTTTGGAATAATAATTATTAGGTTTGAGAGAATCTTTAGAATTGGCGAGATTCTAAAGTCTTCTCTTACAAGGATTAAAGGGCATGGAAGATGATTTGAACTTGTTTATTACAAAATACAGGCATTTTTAAATCTCTAAATACAAAAAGAAGAATTAAAATCCATTGCATGTAATGTTTTATACAAAATTATAAACAATTTTAGATTTACCGATTTTAGTACCATTTCTTGCCAACAGATGGCGTTGTTAGCAAGGTGTATTAACCTAAGCACAATTTAAATAACTCGTACTTTTAGATGTTATACTTTTACCTTTTATTAATCAAATGTAGGTTCTTTTTATGGAAAAAATAACAAAAAATGTACGCATAAAAGTTATATCAGTTAACGCACTTTGCTAACAACGCCATCTAGTGGCGAGAAATGGTACTAAATTAGTAAATCTCAAATTCTGTCTTTTCATTGTATAAACTGCTGTGCTGCGGATTTTAATTGTTCCTTTTGTATTATAAGAGAGTTAAAAATGCCTTTTGTATTTTAAGAGAATTAAAATACCGCTTGTTTGAGGCTCCATTGTATGGAATGTTAGACACCCATATTTAGACCTGTTAATAAGTTGAAAAAGAGAAGCCGAAATTGCACAATATCCAGATAATCCGACGTTTCGAGCTAACTGCAGTTATTGTCAAGGGAATAGAAAAATGCACTTAAAATTGCAAAAAGGTGCAAACAGGCAGCCGAATGGCGGCAAAACTGCCTAAGTCAGCGGTTCCCAACCTTTTCTGCAGTATTCTTCCCCACTGGGACTAGCATGCAATGATGCTCCGCCCCCCCCTCCCCCCACCGCCCCGCCCACCCCAAAAAATACTATTTTTTTTTTAGCATACGATAAGACAGTGTTGCCAGATGGGTAGAAAAATGCCTGCCGAATTTTGGCCGAAATATCAGATCTGCACATGCCCCAAAATGGGGCGTCGGACGAACGTCTAACTGGAAAATTGTCTAATGGGATAATTGTCTAATACTGTATCTGCATAAATAAAAAAATCTGGAAAATCGTCTAAACGGAATATCGTCTAATAGAAAATCATCTAAACGGAATATCGTATAATGGATAAACGTCTAACTGGATAAACGTCTAACTGCGGTTTCTGGTGTTATATGTATAGCCGCAGCGAGCGCGGCAGCGCGAGCGAGGCAGGGACATTAGTCGATTTTCCATCATACGAATTTCCTGTTAGACGATTTTCCATTATACGAAAATCCTGTTAGACGATTTTCCATTATACGAATTTCCTGTTAGACGACTTTCCATTATACTGTTTTACGGTATACGTTCTTCCAATTGTGCGATTTTCCAGTTAGACGATTATCCCTCGCCCCCTAACAATGATGATTTCGCCGTCATCATACAATTTAACTTCTTTTACGATCCATAGCTAAATAAAAAAGGTCACCATTGATTTCTATAGTACGTGAGGGAATGCTTCGCGACTCCCAAGGGAGGCCCGCCTCCCCGGTTGGGAAACGTGGGCCTAAGTCACGGTTTTCCTGCATTTGGCTACCTATTTGCGTCTTTAATGTAATTTGAAGTGTATTGTGTTTTTATTCCCTTGATAACGAGCTGGTTTCAGGTCGAAACGTCGGATTGTGTTGACTTTATGCAATTTGGGCTGCCCGTTTCAACATACTTCGTTGCAGTGCTTACATTTTCATAACCCTATTAATGACATCTAATGCGCTTGGTTTTACGCTTGTTCAGGTGATGTTTTCAATTTTTGAAGAAAAAAAATCGCTATATTTAACCTTCAGAAAGTTTTCGTAAGTACCGAAAAGTTTAACATTCGAGAAAACTGGGGAATTAAAGACCTCCTACGTGGAAGAAAAAAATTCTAAAGAACTATTCTAGCGATGGCAAACAAAATTGTTCTCGAGGCCAGAGCAGGAAATGAAAGTTTTGGAAAATTAATCCCAACTTCTATCCGCAAGAGTTTGCTCTCAGCAAGAGTATTATATTGACATACACCCATCGAAAACTAATTACCTTTGTTAAGGGTTTACGCTCGTTCTGTGTACATTCCCTCCACCGCAGTAAAAATTGGCAAAGAATTGGAAGCCATTATTTTGAAGAACTTTAAAATCTAATTTAAATCTTGAAGCGGAAGCTGTTTAACCTCGTTAAATCCCGCACAAACTGTGGAATAATAATAGCAGCGACACAACCGGTGCGTGGGAGTGTGTGGGAGGGCCACATTCGGTTAACCGCCTGTCAATCCACGGGTTAGCCACCATTGATTGGCTAGGTGCATGAGTGTTGGACAATGGAACTGAGTCAGAATTTGAAACTGGACAAAGTTTAAAGACGTACGATGCTATACATGTGCAGTGTATGAATGAAGCCAGTTAGCACTTACGCTTCAGAATGCGGTGACTCGGATTCAAAACAGTGAAGTACTAACTTTATCGGTACTGGTAGTAGACAAGTAAGAGGCGGTGTGTGTGAGTGATTCGTTGAAGAGCTATCTAGTCATCACTTGAATGACGATTCGGTATAAGTACAGATGGCTTTCTATAAGAGAATATAATAGATGACGGACAGTAAGCTTAGAGCTTTTTTAACGGCCCCCCTAGCGCAGATGTTTAGGTGGAAGTTATCACCATCATTTCAGTTCTTTTTGCCGTATGAGTGAGGAAACCGGAGAACCCGGAGGAAACCATCGTGCAACGGGCGGGAAACAACCGGAGAAAAACCCGTACATATACACTTCCCATCGCCGGGATCGAACTCGGGTCTGTAGGAAACCAGAGATGTACAGCCGGGACCAAGACGCCTATCGAATCTGACACCCAGTGATCGCGGCTACCTGTTCACTAGCAGTGGTGCACCTGAGGAGGGTTGGGAAGGGGGGGGGGGGGTGACGAAGTTAGGAGTATAATTTTGTAAAGATAGACAAGTATGGAGTTATTGCAATTGATAAAATTTCTAAAATTTACGTTTTAACTTTTGAAAGGGGCAAATCTTCTGAAAATGATTGATTTTACAGGGAGCGCTCTGAGGGGATTAAACTGGCACTATACCGATTGAAAAGCGAACGACATTACCATGGCGTCATCTAGCGGCACTGATATCGTTAACTTTTACAGCTCGCTCCCAGGTGCACGAGCGCGTACCAAATCTTCACTCAATAATTAGGTTGCTTCATGGCTTGTTTGTTTCGATAAAAGAAATGGTGTTGTGCGTTCCTTCGCTTGATGCAAACAATTGCTAGATAGCGTTAGATGTTGCTATATTCTGCAGACTTTCAATCGGTGATAGTGCCTCTTTAAAGCAACCCACCCTCTTACTTCTAGACCGTGAGCGGAATTTAACGGCCCCCTTTTTGAATTTTTTATTTTATATTTATTTTTGTTTTTGTTTTTGCCTTCTCCAAATAAAATCCTTGAGTGCACGTTATGATTTCCAGCGTATGACTTGGGCTGCTGGCTGAGTTTTGATTAACTTTATAAGAACAATATAAGAAATCGAAGATTTGAATTAAGACCCCTACAAACTGGAAATCGAATTTTCCCTTTGTGATAACTGTAATTTGGCGCTTAACTTTATGAATAATTTCATGGTAGACAGTTCTAAAATCAGTTCTCTAATTTATTAGTGTACCCACATTAATTGCTAAAATCGCCACCATTATATCACGCGGTCGTGACAGCTTGGCCAGTAAGATGTGGATCGTCAGTAAAGAATTGCTAACTGATTGAGTGAGAGATTTTAGTTCTGCGACCCAAAAGGCTTGTTTAGGAAACGGTAAGCACTGGAACGAAGTGTGTTGAAAAGAGAGGCCGAAAATACACAATGTGAACACTACCTGACGTTTCGAGGTGGCTGCAGCTCATTTTCAAGGAATAAAAAACACCGTACGCTTAAAATACAGAGGTCACTTTCTTCTTCCTCTTTTTTAAAATTTTTTTAATTTTTAAATTCTCCTTTTTTTTTAAAAATTGTTCGAATCAGTAGCGTGCACAGACCACCAGGAGGGCAGGTGCAACTTTTGTAAAAGGGCACGCTGCGGTTTTTTTTTGGGACCTTTTTTTTTGGGCTTGTTAGTCTTTTTTTTTTTACCCTTTTGTTAAGCATGTGACTCTTTTTAACCCTTTTATGCCGCTTTTCTAGCCTTCTTTTTCCCCTTATTAGTCGTCTAGGCCCCTTCTCTGGGTGCAGCACCAGCGTTTGTCGTTCAGAAAACAAACTTAGGGCATACTTTTTTTATTTTTTCCGAATAGGGTAGGGGCGATGCCCTCCCTGCTCCCCACTTATGTACACCACTAGTTCGAATTGTTGTAGAAGGTAGTTCTGCCTGCATTAGGCTGTCGGTTTGCACCTTTACGCAATTTTAAGTGTTCTGTGTTTTTTGTTCCCTTGATAATGAGGTGAATTCAGCTCGAAACGTCGCTTTTGTGTTGAAATTTTGCACTTTGGGCTTCGATTTCAACAAACATCAAAAGATTGAGACCATTGCGTTCATGCATTATTTTTCGTTGAGTTTGGGGGAGGGGAAATGGGAGGGGGGCAATTTCTTACTTTTGTAGGAGATCACGTCGGGCACAGTTCTGGAGTAACGTGCAATGAATTAATCGCTGTTTATTAATGAGTCTTATTGCAAGAGCCTTCGTAAAAAAAAAATCAAAATTCCGTGTCCATATCTTCTCCACGCGCAGCAGCTTAAGCAGCCGCCACCACCACCCCCTCCCCCACATCCCCTTAATGCGTACGTCAACCTATCGTCTTCATATAATATTCCATATTCCATCATTTATGCCAGCTAAGACTTAATCATGTAAATACGCGACTGTTTTATTGTCGAAAAATATTTCATCTTGCTAACGATTTCGCAAAGCGTCGTATATTAAATTTCTCTCATAAATAAATTCCCTTTGACGCCGCCTGCTGGCTGCATCGTGCCATTTCCTGCCAGGAATTTCGGCTCGCTTTCTGATCCTAATAACTTTGCATTCGTTAGAAATGGACTGTTTCCCGCGCGGGTGTTGCTAAAGTTGCACTCACTTTCTGCTGCCCAACATCCGCCGTCCCTTTTCCAATTTTCATCTTCGGCCGGTTACGGATCAGAAACGCTGTTTTGGGATACGGTGAAAAAATTTGGAGAGAATGTTGCCCCCCCTCTTAATTTTTTTAATTTATTTTTTAAAATTTTGCCTCTGACGAGTAAGAAAGCAACTTCCTCGAGTCATCTTGTAGGCGGCCCGCGCACTAAGCGACTTGGCCGATAGGCCAAGATGCTCAGTGCGCGCGCGGCTTTAGCAAAATTTGTTAATAAACAGCGGTGTTGCCCATTTTATGCCGATTTTTTAAAATTACCATGGCTCCCCCCGCGGGGGGGCGACAGAGGAGGCTCTTGCTTTCAAAAAACATATTGTTGCGATAAAAAATTTGAAATGAATTCGTATAAAAATTACATTTTTTTAATTGATAGTAAACGTTTCAAATTCACGAAATTTCTTAAAAAACACGATGTCTCCCGGAGGCCCACCGAGGGAGCTTACGACACTTAACAGCCTTCCCGAGTCTCGCAACCCCTCCCCCCCCCCCGTTTTTTTTTTCCCCTCCCCCCTTTTCCCCCATTCCCGCGAAAGGCTCCAAGGCGGGCAGTACATTCCAGGGAAGGCCCAATCCTTCCCAATCCGACCCTGATTAGGGAGCTGCAAAAATGGTAAATTTTGATGTCTTAATTTGTGTCTTGGCGTAAAATGTGCAATCCCTTGGTAAAATTCGCAATCACATGGTAAAATATGATCCATCTCTGCGGATCACTGCACAGACGTCCCAGTCGGCGGCTGCATTTCTCCATATTGCTGAGCGCAGGGGCATTGGCGCAAATCGAAGTGTCGATCTTGACAAAAATTGATAGGTAACTGGCTGGCGCTAATTTCCTAGTTGTCGACGCCCAATAACGCCTCAAACCCCCCCCCCCCCCCGGTAAAAAAAACTGATCGTATAACACAGTCAAACTCTGGGGGTGGGGGGGGGGCACTGCAGTGCTGGCTAAAGAAACAACCTTACCTCAAAACAAATGTTTAAAAAAAAATCACAATTCCTCCATTCGAACCTTTCCCGTGTAAAGTGCGTTGCACAAATTCTCTCGAATAACACGTCGGTGATAAAGATAAAAACTCTCAAAAACCAACTCCACTTTAAAATATCGACTTACTATAAAGAAAGCTCCATTCCATTTTAACTTGCTATCGCTCTGTGAATGTTTTTTTTTTTGCTCTTTGTTGCGAAAAACCAACATAAGTTCGACTCGGTTGATCCCGTAGGGCAAGTGCTTTTTCAGGTAATCTCTGCTAGAAAAATGAACGTTTTAAAAACTAACGCCCGTAATAATTATTCCCCGCTGACGTAAATTATTCATAAAACTCTCGGCTTGGCAACGAGATTAGGCGGAAATTAGTGCTTCCTTTTTCTGTGTTCAATCCTGCAGAAAGTTTTCGTTTGTCTACGGAATTTTCGCAACCCTCCAAGTTGAAAAAGTCCAATTTTGGCGTCAGAACCTTTTTATTTTTTATTTTTACTTAAATTAAAGGGTAAACACGGAGATTTTACACTTTTACGTCTTTTAACAAGAATTTCTAGGGTTGGGGAGGAGAATTTGTGACTGAGACCCCTTCTGAAACGTCTTAGATTCATTCGTATTAGTTCAGTCTTAGTTTATAGAGGGCGCCATGTGTTTTATGTGGGAATTTCTACTCAGTCTTTAGCTTAAAATTGAACTAAAGTAAACGAAACTAACTTGAATTTAATTATTATTTAGCCTAACTTTGTTGTAATTTGGTTTACCTTAGATTTGAGGTAAAAAATTAGCAAAAATTACCAGGTACAACACGTGGCGCCCTCTGAAAACTCGGACTGAACTAATGGGGACGAATCTAACATGTTTCAGTAGTGACTTTTTAGAGTTACAAACCCAAACCCTATAAATTCTTGCTTTTAATAGTAGGCCTTTTAAAACACTTGTAAATATAATAACTGTTTATTGTGTACAGTGTTCCATGCAACATTAAAGGGATATACCTCCCAGCGCCATTTTTCTCGATCCTCCACATCAAGTACGGCTCCAAAAGTCTATTTACTTACTGTTAGTCTTTCCCTTGCTAAAACTTCGTTTTAAAATGTGGCGTCTATAGGTGATTTTCTGTTGAATAATTGTTAACTTTATTTATTCCGTGCTGCAGTATATGATGCATTGCGCGCTCCCAATAATCATGAAGTTTCATCTCTGTGTGTGCATGTACTAATTTTCTAATAATTACCATGAGAACAAAAATTCAGCAGACTAATACGGTAAAAATTAAAATTAATTATTCCAATAGATCGCCGAAGCAGAATTATAAGACACTAGCCTAGAAAATTATAAATTCTGATTTTAAAATACGAGAATCATTCCTGTTTGTGACGACACAATTAATGCGTTCACGCTGGCTTTTCTATTAGGCGCAATGACAACTGAGATAGTAGCTTCGTTTTTCGCTGCGAGGAACGAAGCTACTGTCTCAGTTGACCTTGACTATAGTAAATTCGCGGATGCAATCGGGGCGTACCTGTTACAAGGCAGGCGGAAGGTTATAAGGATAGCGGTATGTTGCCTCAAGAAAGAATTTGGTAGGCTTATTTTTGGTATTATTTCTCACCAATAGATGGCATTGTTATTGACTTTGAACCTCATGGCCGTGGAAAATCTGGGAACTTTAGGTTTTTTTTTTTATCTCTTGCACTTTTGGAGAGTATTTTTAAAATCACATATGCTAAATACAAATTAACTGGATTGACAAAATTGCTAGCAGTGGCAGAAACTGGAACCAAACGTGCAACATATCAAATTTTTCGTCGTGGTTTAAAACAATAAATGCCGGTTTCTAAGTTTTTTTTAAATTTAATTCTTAAAAACTTAAAAAGGCGAGTTGTTTTAATATATAAGTGCGATTCTTTAAATAAAATAACACCAATTATTAAACGAAGAAACGCTATGGTGCCGACATACTTTTCTAATATTTACAGTTAATGTTAGTTTCTTTAACACAAATTATGTTATTTAAGGGAAGGAGAGTGACGGAAAGGACGGTAAACAACAAAATATCTACATGATTGATGTCGTAAGCGGCCGAATCAAATTCGCACAGCAGCATTGACTGCAACAACGCTAAAAATCAAAACATGTGGCGCCATCTGTTATCTATTATTGTAACCATTGCCCGCTTCCTCAAAGCCTCCTGAGATACAGCTTGCAAGCAGCAACTTCGGCTATCTGAGTAAAGACGTAATTAAGGCGTCCTTAGACAAGCTGCCTTAGACGGGTTACAGAGCCGCGGCTAACGGAGGGGAGGAGGGGTACAAGCTGGAAGAGGGACGTAATTTTAACGTAATTTTAATTTAACAAATTTATCTTTTAGTTGTCGCCTTTTCTCGTAATTATAGATTCCTGACCCTTGAATTTTCATTGACCAGTCTTTGAAAAATCCTGGAAAAGTCCTGGAATTTTAAGGTTACAGACACGTACGCACCCTGAATTGGCAGGGATGAGCGTAAAACTGCCAGTTTGGTCCTTCCCCAGAAAAAAATTTCTAGCTGTGACCTGACGGATTACGAGTTGGTAATGCGTGAAGTGAATCAGCCCTTGTACACAACTAAAAATTTTCAAAAATTACCCTGTTAGTGTGGGACAACCCTCTCCCATGTCAGTCGCCACTCGCCATTTGGTCATCGTGGCTGAGCGGTGAGAGAGCTCAGCCTGGTTGCTGGAGGTTTGCGGATCTGGTCGAACCCCTGGAAAGGGGACTTTGGCAAAGTCCCCGCCAGGACTGCCGGCCAGGGTAGCGTGAGAGGCTACCATGCTCCTTCAGCGGCTATGGGATGTATTCTTCTTCTCCCAAAATAATCTGGTAATATTCAAAATTGAGCCGGTTCAGCCATACAAGCATTAATTGCTTCGGCCGACGTAAGGCTCGTCAAAATTAAAAAAAAAAAAAAAAACTCGCCATTACGGCGACTAGCTACAAAGACTCCCACTCAAAAAGGGATATCTCGGTAACCGTATAGGTTAGAGACGAACGGTTTGTAGCGTTCTGCTCAGATTTATAAGGGCTATATAACAGCTTTTTTTTGCATTAATACTGGATTTGAAAAAATTGCACAATTTTGTTAATGCAAAAATTAGAGATACCATGCATCATGCAAGACTTGTTTGGTATGTGGCGAGTAGAAATCGTGAAATAGCGAGTGCTTTCGAAAATCTACTGGCCAAGTGGCGACTGCTACACGATTGACATTTGAGAGGGTATGTGTGGGACGATAAAACAAATACAAAGCTTTTAAAATTTCCTTTAACTTTCACTACTGTTCATTGTCAACCTTATATCATGGCCTTATAGTATACTATCACACTATGCGTTTCAGTTGCATAATGCAGGCTAAGTAAATAAGCCTAACGTAGCAACAGAATACGCGATGTTGTTTCTCATTTCGCGAGTTAGTTGCCTTGGTTAGGGGCCTTCTTTTTTTTTAAATAAAATTTATAGTCATCCAATTAAACTCCTCCTCCTCCTAGCCAGGAAAAGTTAGGTTTACAGCTTTAACTCTTGCAAATTGGCTTCCGTATTTAAGTCTCATGTACTCCAGACATTGCCCGGTAATATGGCGTAACGACATCCGCTAACTTCATTAAAACGTTGGCATGCATGTTTAATGGTTACAAAGTTCGTGTTATCCAGGAATTTCCCCGAATTGATTGGTCCGAAGAGGGTCTTAAAGAATCGGAAAGTGAAATTCGCCTTTTATGGCTGTAACAAAACACTTAGGCCCTTTTCCTTGATGAAAATACGACCTCCCGGGAAGGCGTGGATTACGATAAACATTATAAGAGTGTATAAGCGCACCTAACTTTAAAACCTGCTTCATTGCTGTTTATATTGCGTGATAGAAGAAATCGTAGAAATGCCTCGTAATGCTAAATCCACAACTGTGTTTTTCGACAGGGATATTTAAAGTAGTGATAACCGAGTCAAAATGGCTGCAAACAAGTTTAAACTGCTATCAGTCAAACTTAAACTACTGCCCGTCAAAAAATAAAAAAATAAAAAAAAAACATTGCGGAACCATCTAAGTAACCCTAGTGAGAAAATCTTCATGCCGAATTATTGTGTGCGCGGCGCATCTTGAGTCCTGCTAGTATTTTATGAGCGACTACGTCTTCCTGGAGGGGACGGCGTTAATCGACGGCCGCCATTGTTTTTGTAACCATCTTGGATATCAACAAGGCACTCTCCTACTGAAAATGTACAATCGATTACCTGTGTTCGTTCTGCGGCGAACTCAAGATAGGCCGCGGACACTATAGGAAAGATGTTACCAGGATGCAAGTGATGTGTACAAGACCTCTTGTGACGCAAGAGGTCTTTCAAGCATCTCGGCATTTTAAGGAAAGAAGGGAACGTCAACACGTAGGTTGTTCGTGCCTATGCTGAAACGAATCCGGCGTTAATTTACGCCTACAGACTAGACCATGGAAGGATGGGAAAAAAGAGGGGGGGGGGAAGGCAAAAAGGACGAAAACGCAGAGGTAGAAGCATGCAGCTGAAGCGCTAAAAAGAAAAACTTGACTCTTCAGCATATGTGGCTGAAGAACCGCAGAACATAAAAGACAGCTAAACAACCACCGAGAACAACCGCAGCAAATACCAGCAGCAACAGAAATCTAATTACACAGATGCAGCTGAAGAGCCTCAGATAGCAGAACATAAAATGCTGCTGAACGGCTATTGAGAATAAACCATGTCGTGTTTATTGCCCGATTTGTGGAATGCTTTCAGAAATCGCGGGTGACATTCCAAGAAGCTTACTCACTTTAGCTTTTTTTTTTCGGTCATTTTTGTTTAAGTTAAATGAAGATCAGCCAGGAACTCATATTGCCTGACTGATGTTATTCTTTGTGGCATAGCTGCATCATCTGTCTTTCGTGTTTAGGAAGGACTTTCATATCCTTCCTTCCCGAGAATAAGCCCAGCATGTACGGATAAAAAGCCACAGAGGTCGGATTGCACAGATGCTGCTGAAGAGTCACAGAAAACAGAGCATAAACCGTTGTGTTACAGCCACTGACAATAACCCAGCATATGCGGCTAAAAAAAACCAGGGAGATCTGACTGCACTGAAGTGGCTGAAGCGTTGTACAGAACAGCATAACATGCAACTGAAGCGCCAGTAGGACAAACCCAGCACATGCGGCTAAAAAGTCACAGAAGTCTGATTATTCAGATGCGGCTGATGAACCATACAGAAAGGAGCATAAAAAATACTGCTGAAGAGCTATACTGCTGAATAGTCACAGAGAGAGAGCCGATTGCAACGATGCGTGTGAAGAGTCACAAAAACAAGTCTCATCTAAAAAACTGCAACTGAAGAGCTACAAAGCTGAGTGCAGTCTTAAACAGTGGACATATGGCTGAAGACAATACAGTTCAAAGGTGATTGCTGCAGATGCAGTGGCTAGTGGCCAAATGGCGATTGCACCAAGTGCATATTCTCGAAGGTTGGAACTATGTTCAACCTTAAAGTGTAGTCCAGTACACAACAAACATTGCGAGTTAAAGTAGCCTACAACTGTGCAGGCAAGGAAAGGCACCAAAACAGTTGTTCTCTGACGAATGATGGCCCAAAATTCATTAGAAGACAACAAGGTTTTAATTTTCAGTCAATATTTATTTAAAACACATTAAAACATTAAAAATAAATTGTGATGAAGGGATGACATTTTTTTTTTACTTCAGGCAAATGTTTAGAGGTCTTGGTTATCTCTACAATGAGACAACCGTGACACAACTTTAAGGGCGGGTTTACGCAACGACTCGCCTTCGCATTCTCGCAGCTAGTAGCTAGAAATAATCTGAAATTCCAACGTGGCGGCGGTGTTAGATACGTCGACTCGCAACGAAATCATTTAATGATGCGAATTCAGAAGCGAGTGTGAAAATTTCGTCCGGAGGAATTCTTTATCTCATTGTCACAGATTATATGACTTGAAGCATTTACTCAAACGACGTGGGATTTAGCCAATTCTGGTAACGTTGTTACTAAGGCAACGACAGAGATTGGCATTGCGATTAAATTCTAGCTGCGAGAATGCAAAGGCGAGTCGTTGCGTAAATGCGCCCTTATGAGATGACAGAAATGCCATTGCACGGCATACTTGTGAGATTCCAAGGCGACAGACCTGTAGGCTGTCTTGCCTCATCACTCTTACGTAATTTCCAATGTTTTAACATGCCATACTTGTGACGAAGACCTGCAAACAATGGCCGAAAATTAAAATCTTGTTGTCTTCTCATGAATTGTGGGCTATTGTTCACCAGGGAAGAGCTGTTTTTGGTACAACTTTGTAGACCAGTACCTTATCTTGAACATGTGAGACTGAATGCCCATTTTGGCAAACTCATTCTCCCGCCCGAAGAAGTTTGCCCGCCCGCCCGTGCTGTATCGTTTCATTCAGCCTCGCCTTTCTTCTTTAAGTGCTTGTGCATTCGCATCAGCCGCGCAGAAAAACGAGGTCTGGCCTTACGAAGAAAATTCCATTTAGTTCGTGACGAACGAAAATGGCGACGACTGAATGCACGATGACGCTCCTGCCTTTCTCCTCTTACCTTCTTATTGCAAGCTTTATTTTTTCCCCTACCTTCACACGCCCATTCCCATGAACAGGCCAGCGTGCTTCAAAATTTGTTAGTCATTATTCGTTTAAATATAATTGTGTGAATAATTATTATTTATAATTCGTCAGAGAATGGCCTGCGCGTGCATAAATTATTTATCTCTCATGTGATAATCCCTTCATTTCCCGTATTACCCCGTCCTTTCATGCTACTATACACTGATGTGGGACGGAAAGCCCAAGGGGTTTTATTAATGTTAAATAAATAAATAAATAAATACAGACGTTAACCCATTTCCATTTAAAGGACGTGGGTTCTACTCCCTCCTCAGGCATTCTGACATTTAAGTCAAAAAAGGCAATAGTAGTAGTTCGTGTTTGGTTTTATTTAATGCTCTCATACGTATGAACTGGTGAATGAAGGAAACTGACAAGTGTCGCTACTGCTTTCCATGTTCAGCAACAACTTACAGCCTGTTGAGTTTTTATTTACTATTTTTTAGAAATTTATTTTATACCTTTTAATGAAATGCTAAATATGTATGTAATTGTGGTAGAGTATTCTGTTTTATAATTAGCCACCGGGCATTAAATTGCTTCGGCTGACTTAAAAGTAGATTCCTCCCTGCGCCATTTTTCTCGATCCACCACATCAAGTATGGCCCCAAAGTTTTATTTACTTACCGTTAGTCAATCCCTAGCTAAAAATCCGTTTTAAAATTTGGCGTCTAGGAGATTTTCTGTTGAATATTGGCAACTTTGTTTGTGCGTCCCGCACGCATATGATCCTTTGCGCGCCTACAATAACCGTGACGTTGCATTGTTTCCAGTTGTGACGACACAGTTTTTGCGTCAATGTTGTCTGTCACGTGCCTCGCAAGTCTGCTGCTAGGCGAGACGTCGTTCACGTGATCACGAGAAGACGAGGGCGGTAGTGACATTGTAGTATTACTATGCCGAATCTCGCGACGGCAGCGCGCAGACACATGACTGCGCGTCGCTGTTATAAGGCAGGCCGGGTGTTGCTTTAAGGTTGAAAGAAATTAATTTTTACCGAAAAAAAATAAAGTCCGTGCATACCGGTGCCATGCAGAAATGAGTTAATGTCCATCTGATGATCCCTTTCCGTTCCACCATGTCTATCTCTTTCATGCAATAATTTACCGATACCCTAGAAACTAGCATCTATAAATTTGAAAGTACCAAAATGGTTCATGCTTTGAAAACTCATGAAGCCCAGTGAACCACACCAAATAACACATAATTTCAAAATAAGAATATTTCCTCCAATGTATTCTGCAAATTTTCAGTAAACCGTCTCTGTGTATCTTCTTCAGTGTCTCTCGTTCTCTCCTACGCTCTGATTTACACCCTCCAGGACATACTCATCTATTTTTTTATCATCCGCATTCAAGTTTTTAAACCCACCACATCTCGTAACCTCCTACTCTCGTAAGGCCGGTGTCCTACTTCACTCTTAGTCATTCGTTGAAATCATCTCGTAGCAGGAATTTTACACTTGGATTTGAGGACCCTTGCGTGTTTCAATTGTGTGTTGTTTGGGGTGGTTTACTAAGAATCTACAAACTTGTAAATGAAGAAATTGACAACTGCTAATTGAGTGTTTCCACCACGAAAACCCTTCATATTCAGTAAAGGTTTGTTTATTTTGTGGAGTAAGTGGACATACATTAAGTTGGTGTTTTATAATACTAGGAAGCCTGACTGCATTATACCATATCCAGGAATAACACCCACAGTCAGCTTAGGGGATTTCTTCTTTCACACGTCCAAACGCATTCCTAGAAACATACAGTTTTGGTTCAGAGAAGCACAAAGTAAGTCACGAAGCATTGTTGAGATGACCAAAACGTAACGCTAATGTGGAAGAAACAAACACGATTAACAGGGGATCATGAATACGTTCCAAATCTTGGATTATAAACTCCCGCTAATCAGCCATTAAAATCATAAATTTGGATACAGATGCTTCCTCAACAAGTTTTCCGAAGAATTGGGGAACGTAAGCACAGGACGTGTGTGACTTAGTGTTTGATAGTACCACGAAATTGGTATGTCTATTAAACCACACGTTGGATATAGTGACGGTAGAAATCTTAAAGGATTTATTCCTTCAGACGTCCAAATGTTATCCCCAGAATCGTATATGGCTTTTCAGGGACTCACGTGACCGTACAATGAAGGCGTACCATGTCATTTGACGTGCCATACTGTAATCTCTTTTTGAGCACAGCGTTCCTGGAAAGAGCGACTACAAGCAATTTGGCGCGCGCCATTGGGTCCTTCGATCGCCTCGGCGTATCCTCCACCACCTACCTCTTTCTCTCTCTCTCTCTCTCTCACCATTTCCTTCAACTGCGTTTGTTTCAACAGAAAATCAATTACGGCAGGGATGGGGGATGTGGACTTGGATGCCCCGGGCTCGGAGATTGCCCTCAGGGCGTTTTGACTTGACGCGTTGTCTTGTAATGAGAAATGGAGCAGGGAGAAGGTTTGAGCTGGCCACTACACCACTTTTAACACGGTCCTCAAGATGGCGACAGGTGCACTTGGACTTGTAAGATGTAGTGTTCGTAAGGGGGTCGTTCTGAAAACGACTCCGAGATGCTTCTTGTAAGAGGAAGCAATTCTTTTTAGATGAGAAATTAAATTTTGTACAGTGTATCTCTTTGTGAAGGGGTGAAAAGATGTGGAAGCGCAGATCGTTTGGCTTCCCTGCAGATAAAGTGAGGAAAGGTTTACGATGTTCAGGAACTAGAGTTTTTTTGTTGATATTACTGCTCTAATATTTACAATGACAGCAATATTTGTGATAGTTGTCAACACATGCGATCAACCTTGCCAAAACATAAAGTCAAGCAGACAGCATGAACGTATTTGACTTTGCTGCTAAGCGTACGAAACTAAAATGACCCCTCTCACCTTGGTTCGTGCACATCCTGAACAAAACATGGCATAACCTACCTTTTGGAACCTTTTGAACCATAAAATAGTCTTCAAGCTTAAGGTAGTTGATATCTTTTAGTTTTGCTGGCCGCAGCATTCGTAAAACTAATATGAGTGATAATCGGTGTTTCCCCATTTGCACTCGAGGAGATTCACGTGCAACATTAGTCCGTTGTTTCAGTTGTATCGATTTAGTTTCTTTTATTTGATAGCCGTTTACTAACTATGTGGGCAAGATGGCTTGATAGCTAGCATGACTATCAGATATGCCAGAGTTCCCAGGTTTGAGCTTGACCTCAGTAACCCCTGGCATTTTCGAGAAGAGAATGTTCCCGTGATGTCTCACACTCATATTTATTGTGTCATGCAAAAGATCCTAGGCCTTTCGATGGGAATTGCTGCACAATATTGTCCCACTTGCCTTCTGGCATCTTCGGCTGCGAGCTCGTTAAACATCCGAAGTTGTTTACTACTGACTGTAAAACGTTAGTCATTATGGTACTTGTGTTCAGTTGATGTGGTTTTAGTCCCGAAGTTTTCCACTTGTTGAATTTATGAATATTTTCCATGAATGTTATAGCTTCAATCAATGTTTGACATTATAGATGGTTTCCAGAGCCGTATTTCGGATATTTGAGCATTAAAAAATAAAGGTGCAGAGATAAAAATAGGCATACTGGAAGCCTTTTTTATTTACCTTTCTTTTGGTACTTTCCTCATGTTCACAGGTGACTCAAGTTCACAGGAAGACGCAGACAAACACGTGCACATCCACTCGTGAACATTATACCTGTTTAATGGCGTAGAAGACCAGCAGACTTGCTCGCTGCGCTCATTCGGCCTAGCCTCACTACACTCGAGATTTCTCGTTGCAACTCGTGTACTCAAAGTTCCACTCCAAAACTGATCGAACTAGCGATCGGGATGTAGTAGACCTTTTTCCTAACTAATGACAAAAAATACATTAGGATTGCATGTTTGTATTCCCATCCATCTGCTGGGATTATATTCTTTTCATGGATGTGACAAGATTAACACTAGCAACAGAATACCGTCTGCCAATTGTACATTCATAACCAAAATATAAGCTGTAAAAGAAAACGTTGTTGCAACTCACATCACTGATGAGCAACTGAATCTTGTATTGTGATTCACTGACGTATGAACAGTTTTTGTTCAGCAACACTACTACTGTTCTTTTCATACTGGTGAAAGCTGTTACATACCCAGTTTGAAACTTCTTGGAGGGAGTGGGTAAACTATTAACTTCTCGTCTCGCATATGCTGTTACTGAAGTTGGCAATCTCCTTCGAGGCATTGGAACAAGTTTTTTTTCTTCAACTTGCGCATGCAGTTACTGCATTCTGTGATCCCTTTGCTGGCATTAACTAAAATCATTTCTTCTCGTATCATATGTCTTTTCCCGTCTTGCCTGAACCGTAACTGCATTCTCTGACCTTCTAGCAGATGTTAAGTAAACTGTTCTTAACATCTTGCACGTGCTGTTACCGAAGTCATTGGTCTTCTTGAAGGTATTGGGTAAACTATTCTTATCATCTCGCACGTACTGTTACGGAAGTCATTGTTCTTCTTGAAGGCAGTGGGTAAACTGTTCTTATCATCTCGCACGTACTGTTACCGAAGTCATTGACCTCTTGAAGGCAGTGGGTAAACTGTTCTTTTTATCTCGCACGTGCTGTTACCGAAGTCATTGATCTTCTTGAAGGCAGTGGGTAAACTGTTCTTGTCTTGCCCATGTTGTTACTGCACTAGTTGACCTTTTTGTAGGTATTGGGTTAATTTTTTCTTTTCATCTTGTTACTGAATGCTGTTACTTCACTTTCTGACCTTCGCGTAGGTATTGGGTAAACTATTTTCTTTTCATCTTACACATACTGTTTACTGCACTTTCTGACCCTCTTGTAGGTATTGGGTAAGCTCTTCTCTTATCATTCTGTTGCTGTTCTTTCTGACCTTCCGGAAGGTATTGGGCAAAGGTTTTCTTTTCACCGTGCACATGCTGCTACTTCACTTTGCTGACTTTCTTGTAGGCACTGGGTAAACTTTTCTAACTTTCACAATATGTTATCGAACTTTTTGACCTGGAAGGCATTGGTAAACCTTTCTCTTCTCAAGTTGCGCGTGCTGTTACTGAAGTCATTGACCTTCTTGTAAGCACTGGTAAACTGATTTCTTCTCATCTTGCACATGCTGTTACAGCACTTGCCGGTCATCTTGTAGGTATTGGGTAAATGTTTTCTTCTTATCGTGCACATGCTTTTCCTGCACTTTCTGACCTTCTGTAGGTGTTGGGTAAGCTACTTCTTCTCATCTTGCACATGCTGGATTGCTGGAACTGCACTTTCAGACCTTCTCGTAGGCATTGGTAAACTATTCTCTTATCTTGTACATCTTGTTGCTGCACTTTCTGATCTTCCTGCAGGTGCTGGCTAAACATTTCCGTAGGGTATCACTCTGAACAGCAGCAGCTTTTGTGTGTCTTGTGTAAAAGAGGCAAGTGATGTCACGATACTAGTCTGTAAAACTACTCTTATGGGTAAAAATAACAGTAATTGCAGTGACCTTAGTGGTGGTACTTCCATTTTTTGAGAGCAGCGTAGATAAGTGTAAAGTTGGAAGTTACAAGTTGGAAGGTATTTTTCGGAAGTTATTCTTTTTGGAAGTTATTCTTGGAAGGTACAGTTAAGGCAGCCAGTTTTTGATAACGGCGTTCCCTAGCACAACACGGCTTCGGTTCAACAGTAGAAAAATTCACCTGTAGGCGACAATATACAATTTACTGGTTTGTTCCCTTGGATGTTTAGAATAAATATATGTAAATACATTTTTCTACTACGTTTTTGTAATACATTTCTTTGTTTATGTGGTGAATTTATATTGCAGAAAGGAACTTGATGTTAATATTTTGTTTGTTTTGTTTTTCCAGATTGCTCCTGTCAGCGTAGTATGACCATCATGAAGAAGAGGGAGAAACGATGGAAAATAGCAGCGCTGGCATCCATTTTCTCCTCTTCCACAGCATCTTCGGGGGTTTTGCCGGCGCCTTTTACCCTGGGTCTGCTCATCTTGGTTGTTTTAGTGCCATCCGTAGCGGCTACTAGTATTCTCAGTTTTTCCCGGTCCGAGACGGACACGCCCAAGTTCAACCACTTGGTCGTAGACCGTAACTCGGGCCGGGTGTACATTGGAGCTGTGAACTGGCTTTACCAGCTCTTGCCCAACTTGGAGATGGAGGTAGCCGAGAGGACAGGACCGTATGAGGATAGTCCGGAGTGCCCCGTGAGCCGCGAGTGTCCAGCCACTAACACCAAGCTCACGGACAACGTTAACAAAGTGTTAGTGATCGACTACATGGAGGGGAGGCTGATAACTTGCGGGAGTTTGTTCCAGGGACTTTGTAATGTGCGTAAGTTACATAACGTCTCCTATAGTGAACTAGTCCCTAACGAACCTGTCGCTGCTAATAATGCAACTGCCTCCACTGTGGCCTTCATCGCGCCCGGACCGCCCAACCCGCCAACCACTCACGTATTGTACGTGGGAGTGAGCTTTACGGCGAATGGGCCATATCGTACGGATGTACCCGCTGTCTGCAGTCGCAGTCTAGACCCCAACAAGATGCTCAGTACAGCTTCCATCTCCGTAACTACTGGTACCCGGATTTTGGTGAATAGTCTAGCGAGGGAAAGGTACCCTATCAACTATGTGTATGGTTTTGCATCGCGAGGTTTTAGTTACTTTCTGACGACGCAGAAGAAGTCCATCGACAAGCCGTACCCGTTTGTGTCCAAACTCATCCGCATCTGCCATAAGGATCAGGACTACTACTCGTACACAGAGATCCCCATCGAATGTAAAGGCGAAGGTGGATCGGACCGCGTCGATTACAACCTCATCCAGGCTGCCTACCTGGGCAAGCCCGGCTCCGAGTTAGCCGTCGACCTCGGAGTGACTTCTCAAGAGGACGTGCTCTACGCTGTCTTTGCTCAAAGCAAGAACGATAGTGACGTGTACGATAAAGCCAGTGCTCGTTCGGCCCTTTGTGTCTATTCACTACGCGCCATTCACCGCAAGTTTACGCAGAATATACAACACTGCTTCAGCGGTAATGGCGATCGTGGACTCGACTTCATCAACCCGAGCGTCAAATGCGTCCACACGGTAAGAAATCCTTTACATTCATAATTTTTACGTTATTTAACTATTATTTAGCAATGTATCTGATGATGAAAGCAGCTGACAATACTAAATTCAGTAAATCTGTTTTGTCTGTCAAGTATGCCAGTGGTGGGATCAGGGCTGGGCGAGATGACATCAGAACGGAACACTCGATAAAACTAAAAACCTGAAAATTCAGAATGTGGATTACCGTGCGCAGTATCATTTGGCATTAATACAAATGTTACATTTTAAAGTCTCCAACATTACTGACAATAACAAAAGTTGCTTGTTCATTTTGGATCATCAAAAAATCGGTTTCTTCGTAAATGTCATTCACTTAGGCTTAGTGCTTACGCCTTCCAGTTGTTGCCTGAAAAAGGAAACATTCATTTTCGTGAAAATATTTAATTAACTAAGGCAAAATTTGGGACTAAAACGCAAAATTTTTATTATTTAAACGCCAGGGGCTGTGTCCTTTGATTACTTTTAACTCCCCATGACTTGAAACCCTGATTCTGCCAATGTGCTTCATCAAAATCGTATGAAAAGTTGTGTAGGAATGACGAGTGTTGGATAGTGTTAAGACTGACTTAGCTTTTCAGGGGGACATACCACTCAGTGATTTATTGTACTAAAAAAATTTACACTCTGTGTGGGAAATTAGTACAAAGAATGCTTAGCTCAGTTAAGTGGGCTAAGAAGGCTGTGATGCTGTTTGAACCTAGGTAATGGTAAGATTCATATTTTCACAACACTCGCTACGATTTAAAAGCTCAAGGCAATCACATGACTTGTCAAAGACTAGAGTATATTGAATCAGGATTTATCACTCCTTGTTGTTCCTACATCACGTTATACGCTTCTGGCTGCACCATTACATATTTCACACAATCCACTCATTGAAGATGTAATTTTTAGTGCATACTAACTTATGAGGTCTACCCACGTTAGTAAAAAAATGTTAAGTGCATTTTCATTACACTCGCTACGATTTTAAAGATCGAGGCAATCACATGACTTATCAAATACTAGAGTATTTTGAATCAGTATGAACTCCTTGTTCCTACACCACTTAATAAACTCCTGGCTGCATCATTACATTTTTCACATAATCCACTCATTTAAGATGGAATTTTTAGGACATACTAAAATGAGTTCTGAACATGTAGGTAAAAATTTTCAGTTGTTTTAACTTTGTTTAAAAGGTTGAAAAAGTAATTAACATAAACATAAACATAGATATAAAATAGGCTAGACACAGAAGGCGGATTTTGAAAGAAATAGAAAGTCTGTAAGTCGAATCATATATTTATTCTAGCTGAGCTAAAGTTATAGAGAGATTTCACTGTATAAGGGACCCTAAAATGTTTACTTAAACAAGACAAAAATATTTTCGTTGCACCTTCCCCATCCCTCCTTCCCCTTAGTGTTTTACCTTTGTACTCTTCAAACACTAACATATTACAAAATTGCTTACGTTCTTTGTCGTACAGAAAACAAATTTTACTGCTGTACTTGAAATTCTTCTTGCCTTCATGAACATAAAACAATTACAAAAAACGCACAACGTATAAAAAAGTCTTAATAACCCATACGTCAAAATACCTTTTAAAAACCGTCGATGTTTCGTCCCCTTTGCTACGATTTTATCAGGCGTCTTTCACGGGACGTTTGAAACAACCGCCTCATCGCAGCGAAAAATGCCAATTTCTGTCCCTAGATGGCTGCGCATTCCACGTTGGTTGTTGGTCGCTTGGGATGCTGCAGGCTGTTGACACCTGTTGTTATGACAACCATCCTCATTGCCATTCACGGTCAACAACATTCATCTTTGTTACAAGGTGGCCTTTATTCTCTAATTTCATTACAATTCGTTCTGCGAGATCGTTTCGCTTCCGTTGCTGCTGTCCGATAATGAGAGAGAACTTGCGAGGTGCAATCTGATGAAGCGTGCAGAGATGGCTGGCTGAAAGTTGATGGAGCCGTCCAACTGGAAATCGAGTGTGGCCTTTTGTTGTCGCGTGTTAGTTTAAGCTGTTGACTGGTTTAGTAATATTTTTTGGGGGTTTTGGTTTTATTTTTGCTATGTGAGTTGACAAGAGTGAAAATATAAATTTTGGTCTAGTCGTTGGGAATTGATGGTTGTGGCCAGGGCCCCCACAACGGGGAGGGGGGGGGGGTCAGGTGGACCCACTATACCCAGGCCCGGTCACTCAAGGGGCCCGCACGGCCTAAACAAAATTTTTTTCGCAATTGTAAGTTTTGATAATTATGAGTAATGTAGTCGATTTGTGCATATTGTGAATTTTTTTTATCCTCCAACAAACAACAACTCCAATCGAGCGGCAACAGACACGGAGCAGGAGCACTGTAGTGCAAGCCTGTCAGCTTGTTAGGCAGAGAAGTCTTCAAACGTAAGCAGCCCGGGTTAATGAATGAACCAACCCGTTAAGCACAATAGTAGCTAACATAGTGTAACCTTTTCACGATTTCATTCGGGGGAGGGGGGCCCGCTGTTGTAGTTAGTCCCGGGCCTCTAACTTTAATGTGGGGGCCCTGGTTGTGGCATGCCGCCGGATGGGCCACTCCTCCGTGACGCATGGGAACTTGCTCCATGCTGGGGATGTGCCAGTAAGCATCTCTTGTTCTGTTCCACTTACCATTCCGCATGTCTTGTGGAGTGACAGGCATTACAGGCATCCCATGTTTATTACGTATCGTTCATTGTGTGATATGTGGAATGCTTTCAGAAATCCAGGGTAATAATTCATGAAATCTTCTAACGTTCATGAAATTCTTTATAGAGATAAGGTTATATAGAAGCCAAAGTAGCAAGGCTACTTTAGTTTGCTTTTTCGGTCGTCTTTGTTTTTAGTTAATGAACTTCAGCCAGAACCACATTTTGCCGGATGTTTATTTACTGTGGCTCTGTGACCTCATTTGCTGTGTCTCTTTAGCCACATCTGGATCCGCTCCCATCGTCATGTCATCTCTTTTGCCTCGCTCTACGTTTTCAAATAGTCAATTGCTTTTAGCTTTTCAGCTGCACTAGTTCTGTAATTTGACTAAATTAGGCACCATTTGTTAAAATATGGGTGCAAATAACAATTGTGTTGGCGTCCCGTTTCTTTCATATTCTTCCTTCTTTCCGCTAACCGCGTTGCGCTATAGGGTTCAAAGTTCAGACAAAACAGGAAACGTGGAATAAACCTGAAAAACCTAAGGCTTCTTTTGACGCCAACTGACGTAGGATTGGCTTAAATCCCATGTTTACATCGTCAGTGGTGGGACTCCGTCTTATTCTTCTTTGCTCAGCTTGAAGGCTGGGTCCCTTGGCAGTGTTTTATTCATTCCGTTAGGGTTCCCTGGGAACCTCCAAAGCTTGTATTTCTGCCTGATTTCTGATGTGCGGGTAGCACAGTACTCACCCGTGTGTTTTTCGGCTTCTGGGCAGCTAAAATGCAAACTTGTCTTCGTTTCGGCTAAATTATGGCTCATTTGTGGCTTAGTACTAGACATCAACCACTATCCACAAATCACATTCATGATAAAGGTATGTCTCATGGCTACCTCTGCGGTGACTAGTAAAGTAATTGACACAGCACTTTCGGTTAAGAAAAAAAAAAACACATTTTAATCGTGATAATTCTTGCTGTTGCCCGACTTCCAAAAACTTATTTAAACCGTATTAATAATAATACGCAAACTATCGCTTAAAACTAAATCACTATTTTTACGTGGCCACTAGAAAGCGCATTTTAGCAATGCGCCTTGAAACACGTATCAAAAAACGGCACCTCTTCACAAGACATGAGAACGTGATCAGCATTATTCAGCTAAAGAATGCTATTCAGGACAGTACGCTCAGAATCCCCTTCCTCCTGGTTCTCCCTTTGGCACGTAATAGACATGTCCCACGCTACTCCAAACCTGCACGAAGTAAACTGATTCAACGCAAAACGTCGTAACCAAATAAATTTGCGGTTGTAGTCATGGACACTTGTTTTCAGAATTATTTATGTAAAATGCGAATGGCTCCAACACAAATTATGTTCGTGCCATAAGTGTGTCCACCATCTTTACCAGGTCCAAAGCGATTGTGAGCGTTTACATGAATAAAGACCAAGCGCGTCTGACTCCCAAATCATCACGATAAAGCGACTCCAGTTTTGTATCACGAGATGGGAGAAAAAGCTACAAACGGGTGTTTACAAGACCCTCAGAAATGACAAGGGCGCGATGTGCATCCCTCTGAAACACTTTCAACTTGTTTTTGCTGACTGTACTGATTTTTTCGGCCTGAACCCTTTTCCCTGGCGGCTAATCCTAGCTAAAGCCCCAGATTTTACAGCAGGGGTGCAGCTTATTGAATGTAGTTCTTCGCAACGCCTGAGAGTGGTGGTTTCAGGATCTAGTTGAATAAAGCAAATAGTACAGGACTTTTATGGTTTGACCCTGAACATTTTCCAAATAA